>APFE030125489.1:0-19201 GCA_000404065.3 Pinus taeda | reverse complement strand
AATTTTCTAAGCTTTTGACAGGGGTACGCAGACAGCCTGTTTACACAGGTGCGTGTACGCTCTGTGCACAAAGCAAAAGTGCGTACAGGTACGCACTGTACTTAACACAGAGGGTGCGTACTACTCTCAAAAATCAAGAAAAAGAAAATCTAACTCGACTCTAAGCTATGCCACCCAAATTCACAGTCAATCAGTCAAAAACCAGAAACAAATTAGAGTTTCTCAAATCAAAGTATCAATCAAAGGAAAAATCATTCACATTAATGAATTCCCCAGTGGAGTCGCCAATTTGTCATGAGGAACGAGTTATATTTGCGGACAAATCTAACCTCCCTAGGAGTCTAAGACTCTCTAGTGACAAACAAACCAAACAAGAGCTATCCTTCTCTAGATACACATCATTTTACAAGAATTCAAGTGTTTTCGATCTTACCTTAGATCCAATGCTTGTTGTAGTAGTCCAGTCTTATTGATCCAGATGAGCTCCTCCTTCACCTTCAGACCTGCATACACTAACAAGGCAAACGATTACATAGCATCTGAATATTCATTGTAAAACAAAGCATATCTATCATACTAACCAAGGAATGCATGAAATAATTCATTAACAAATCATTGAGAAGAATGGACTTATTTGTATTAAATAATCAAAGGAACCATTACAACCTGAGCCTTGTTGTTGTGCAAGCTCCTCCCAGGGTCCAGCAAGAGATTTCCTCTACTTTGACAAGCTCACCCACTCCCACTATGGCAACAAGGAAGGATAGTGATCTCTCCTCACAAGTCAGCAAATGGAAGTCCTAATTCCAGCAGCATTTACCCTTTGGAATGTTCAGCTTTCAACCTCCCCTCCTCTGGCTCAATGCCTGTATTTATAGTATTCTAGAGGAAGTTATTCAGTTCCAACATCAAGGGATACTCCCTCTTTTGGATGGGGTAGCTCCTCTCTTGATGGGATAAGTTCCTCTATCATAGGGATGCATGAACCATCTGGAGGCGCTCAATACACGTCAAACACTCTTCTAGAAAGCTCTAGAAGTGACCACAAGTAACTTTTAAAGATGAAACTCGCGCCTTTTGACCTTTACAGGGGTACGCACCCATCCTTTGGCTTACAGAGCGTACAAGTACGCAGGCACAGTGTGTTTGGAGTGCGTACACGCAGGCAAGGTAGAGAGAACCTGCGTACCCAGAGATAAACATGTTTTCAAGTGAGTTTCTCTCTTTTTGAAGTTTTGACATGAAGAGCAGAGGTATGGGGCTTGACAAAGAGGACAATATGGCTATTGATGGGGCCATATAAATTGCAGATAGTCAAGGTGACAAAATTCAGTGTAACACCTCCCTAAGTGGAGGGGGAGGTTGGTTATCCGAGAGAATTCTCCCAGATCTCAGGTTAATCTCTTGGATTTCCACAACATAAGTTGGATATGATAATAATATCTAATATTACCTTTGTTATAACTAACTATAAGGGGTCAATATTAACCATTATAAGATTAATATTTAGATTTGAGTAGTAGGTTTTGGCTAAAAAATTATAATGATGAAAATACTACCACTATTATAATGTTATGATAATGATT
This sequence comes from Pinus taeda, assembly GCA_000404065.3. Classification (NCBI taxonomy): domain Eukaryota; kingdom Viridiplantae; phylum Streptophyta; class Pinopsida; order Pinales; family Pinaceae; genus Pinus; species Pinus taeda. Next base: position 17,615 of record APFE030125489.1, on the reverse strand, counting down.
TAATAAGATGTAGTATAATATTTTTATAAAACTTATTAAATAAACCAAGAATGTATCAAATGACATTATAAAATATTAATATTTTTACTATAACTCATTGATAATATTATTATAATTAAATAAACCTACCTAATCTAGTAGTTTCTTAATAAATTATGGCCTTGGTCCAATCGAGTCTAATATATAATTTTTTCCAGTCAAACCTAACCATTGGAAGATCTACCATCCCTATTTAACATGTAGCCATGATCTGATTTTTTCAAATTGTCCTGACGATGAACCACACTCGTTGGTTCGAAACGCGTCGAAAAATATTTTCTAATGTGATTTTTCCGAAAATATTCTAAAAACCCATGATGTCTCTCCATTGTATACTTGCTGAGCTTACCTATTGTTTGGGTTCGGATTTTGTTGGGCAGGCATTTTGGGTTGCTTAGGTGGAGCAGAGTGTAGGAGTTGTGGTTGGGCAGGTGGTGGAGGCAACAGAGATGGAGCATTTTTGTATTGGAGCCTCCACCCCTAGAGTAGTGTATTCCACTAAGGTTGGGGCAGAGCGTAAGGTTGAAATTACTAGATGGTTGGATGGGAATGATACTGAGATGCATAGGACCAAGGAGGGGTTGTAGACCAGGAGCAGGGGGTCCCCAAGAAAGTATAGTTGTGGTTTGGTTGGGGTTGTAATATGCATGGGATGACCCTTGAATGCCCTGTTGGTATGGTCTAGGCCCAGGAGGTCTCCTTTGGTTAATGTAAAAAAGCTGCTCAGTGACCCCCCCTTCAGCTCCTTGATATACAACTTTGAGTCTAGGTAAAGAAGGGCACTTGTCTGTGGAGTGTTTTTCTTCACAAAATAAGAAAACTTCAATACAGTTCAATGGAAATTTGTTCCTAGGATGCCTCCTGGTGCATCTAGGACAAAATATGGCCAAGGCTCTCTCTGCTTCCTCCTTCTTCCTTTTAATGTTCATAGTTTCCATTTGCAAGGCAAGGGTTTACAGCATCTCAATTTTGAAATATTCCAGCATGTTTCTAATTTCACCCTTGATGGATGAGTTGGAAGATGATGTAATGGCCATAGGTTGACTACCCCTACCCTTTTTCCTAGCTGACTTAAAATGGTTTCTAAAGACAACTTTGATATCCTCATAGGGTAATTGGTAGATATATCCTCCTGCTAACAAATGTAAGGTATCCAGAAGACCTTCTCTTACTCCCCTAAGCAGGACTAGCTTTAGTGACTCAGGGTCAAGTGTGCACCTATCCCTTTTGTAACTGAGTTGGAATCTTTCTTCGTAGTCTTCTAAGGATTCATCATGGCCTATGCTCATCCTGAAAATTTATTTTTTAGTATCCTTTGACTAACAGTAGTCTCGATATTTGTTGTTAAAGGCGTGCTGCATATGAGCCCAAGTTGTGATGCTATCTCTAGGTAAGCCCATGAACCAGCAATGCTACATCCTTGAGGGTAGATGGAAATAGTTTTAACTTTTGCTCATCATCTGTATAGTCATAGGTTTGGTATATAATAACAAAATCAAATAGAAAAGTGTCGGGTTCCTCTATGGTCGGGCCATGGAAATGAGGTAGGATAGGGGGGCTTATATTTTTCATCTTAGTGTCCTCATTGGTTTCCATGATGGGGAAGGCACCCTCAACTCTCTCTCTCTATTCCCTCTGTTATTTTGGTTTTCAACCATTGGTTCAGTAGGAATAGGTTCCTCTTCTTCTTCTTCCCCTATAGGTTATTCAAATATGTCAGGTTTCTCACCTAAGGGTTCCTCCAGTTCACAGCCATCGAAGAAGAGAGAAGGTTGGTTGTTGGATGCAATGGAGGTATTTGGAAAAAATGTCCCTAAGTTGTCCCTATTCCTACAAGGCATGAAAGGAAATATTTTTGGGTTTCTTTTGTTTTATTTTTTAAAAATTGGAAAGTACTTGCAGAAATGAAATTGTTGATTGAATGAAAATTACTGACAGAATGAAAAAGCTACTTGCTGAACTAAAATCCTACTTGCATAATAGAAAGGAAAGCAGATAATGAAAAATGAAAGAAATGAAACACTAGATTAATTTTGCACAAATAAAGTAATGGCAGAATATTGAAGACAAGAAAATAGAAGAAAAGAAAGCAGTAATAACATTCTACTCAGACACCTCCCCAACAACGGCGCGAAAAAGTGATGAGCGCCAATATTGCAGTAAGGATGCTACAACTTCCAAGCTACCAACTTTACTTATCAACCCGGGGTTTGCACAAACTTGGAGGTGATAGTGTTGTATGCATAAGTAAAAGTGATGGTTCTACCTATTGTCATTATTCAGCTAGTGAGAGACCACTGGGGTTCCAAGCCAGACTTCTATAGAGTCAGAAGAAGCTTGATTCTTTGATGGAAGAATGGAAAATCTAGTCTAAGGGAATTACTCTACTGCAGTAAAGGAAAAGGCCAACATGTAATGCTAAACCACACCATACCCTAATTAACCATTTAAGAAGCTATGCTAAGAATAATTGATAAATCAACAATAAACAAAAGCTACTATCTAAGTTGCAGAAGTAAAAAAACATCAAATGATACTAATGTGCAAGCAAAGAAACTAAACTAAATCTATTTTCACTTTTTTTCTTTTTTAGGCAAAATCAAGTATGCCAACTAATTGTTCTTGTGCACGTGACAGGTGGATGGAAGGTGTTTGAGGATGGATATAAGGTTTATGAAGTGTTTGGATGGTGTGGAGGGGTCCTAAGAGGCTTTTTGTGACTTCCTAGAGGTTTCCCATCAATTCGACCTCAAAACAGGCTGTTTCAAGAAAACCTACAGGATGTACTAGAAACCCATAGGATGATCCTGTAGGAATTACAAGAAACCTACGGGATACAACCGAGAGCTAATTGTGAGGTTTTTGAGGTGTTGGGAAGCTTGGGAAAGGTCTGTGAGGGGTGGAATGGAGTGTTAGAAGGTCTAGAATCACTGAGGAGTCAATATCCAAGATAAGAAATGGCTAGATTCGCTCAATGTGTTTAGGGGAATTTGAATGAAAATTGATGAAAAAATAGTGAGGGTGGTGGTGAAACAAGGGATGGCTAAGGTGGTTGAAGTGGAAGGTGGTTGTTGGTTATGAAGTCTTGGTCTCCTCTTGAAGTACATGCTCTACTTAAAACATGTGTGTCTTCCCAGAACTATGAAACAAGATACATTTTCATAAACTAGGAAAGCATGAATCAATTGGCTATATTATGCATGAAGAAAGTTTTTGAAGGGGATGAAAGTAAGAGTGAGATCTTATTACAGAAATGGAGATGGAAAAAGATGACAATGAAATCTTCCTTGCAACATTAACCAAATACCGAATCAAAGACAACAAACTCCAAATCTCATACAAGAACTATAAATCTGTGTTTTTGGGGATGCTAAAGGGTCCCTTCCTCAAGTCATGGTCCCAGAGGGAGGAAGTGAGGCTGAGACACCTGCAAACAACCTTGTGGTGATCATTTTTCTCCTTGCTAACCTGCTACGTGAAAGAAGGCACAAATGGAAGCAAACTACCACACAACCAATCTAACCTACACTATTGTAATGGAAATGCATCTTCTAAGCAAATGAACAATTAAGTTATGAATCTATACTAGCATACATGTACAATAAAGAAGATCATTGACTGCTAGGTTTGGGCCCTAAGCCAAGAGCCTCAGCCCTCTGAGTTAACTTAGTGTTGTCTCAAAACAAAACTCCTTCTTATTACCAAAACAATAGATTACATCAAAAAATTGTCACAAGTCTTGTAGCTCGAAAATAGAGTAGAGTTTTACAATAAAAATATGAATACTACTAAGTTCCTAGGCCTCTCTACTTATACATCTGAAGTCTCTAATGAATTCCTTAAAATTACGGAGGCTCAGCTCCCAAACTCGAGACAAATTGGTGCTTTGTCTTTCACTTGCTCGGTTTTCTTCTAGTCCTCATGATATGGTTGTTTGCACTCTAAGCTGATGGAGGAATATTCGAATGGAGGGGTAGTAAATGAGGAGGATTTATGTCCTATAATCCCTCTCCCTTGTCCCATTCGAGTTTTGACCTTGGTCTTTGCCAAAATTCCTTGCTTTTATCCTGTAATCCCACATTAAATGCACATTAGACCACAAAGCAAAATGTCCAACTCTAACTCATTTCATAAACAAAATATAATTAAAAGTATGAAATAAGTTATGAGAATAGTTAGTTTGACTAAGATAGGAGGTGAATTACCTAATATAATTACCCAATGATGAGGCTCATTAGGTGTTATGGACTTAATGCAATTTCCAGATTTAGAGGAAAGGAAGAGTGTTGATGCAAGAGATTTTGCAGATAACATGCAACTGATACATGAATAGGTGAATAAAATATTACAACATAGTAATGATAGGTATAAGGAGAAGGTATATTTTAAAACAAGATCAAAGTTTTTTGCTAAAGGGGAACTAATAATGGTGCATCTATAGAAAGAAATATTTCCTAGCAGTACCTACAAGAGGTTGAAATATAAGAAAATAGGCCCATGTAGAATTCTTCAAAAAATCCTAACAACACCTACAAGTTAGATTTATTGAGAGACTTGGATATATATTCAATATTCAATGTGGCTGATATATATGAGTTTCATGAAGGAGAAAATAATGAAGAGGTAAGTACGATCACTAAACGAAAGGAACAATTACTAGTTAAACCAGTTGAAGTGGAAGAAATTATCGCCACAAAGATTGGAAAGAAGAATTACCGAAGGGAGTATCTAGGGTATTTAGTCAAATGGAAAAATAGAGGATTTATGTGTCTTAGGTGACTAAATAAGAGTCGACATGCCTATGAGGGACTTTAATCTCTAAAGGAAATGCCACATGAGCTAGTATCTCATATTTTCTTACTAAGGGTTTCTGATGTAGGAGCATCCTTGGCCTTGGGCAATCCTCATCAACCAAAAACAAGTTTCCATTGAGTTTGTAATAAATTTTGTTTCTCCTATGTGTTTTATGTTGTTGATACACCTATCATATTAGTTTTTAATACACCCAATTGGTAGTTGTTACTACTCCTATAGCTACATTTTATCAAAAGTGATGATGACTCTTGAGTTGTTGACACTCCTAGGATCATGCATTGATATTCATGTTGTGTGGAGTGTTGACACGTCCAAAATTAGTAGTTGTTTAGTTGTGCTGCTACATGACAATGACTATGATATTTTCTATGGGAATGAGATGAAGGTTACAAATTTGGTTTATTGGCATGCTGAGAAGAAGCGAATTGACTTAGTTTTGGAAGGAGAAGTATTCAGTGGAAGGGGAATTGATTCATTCTAGTTGAATATGAAGAGATAGACAACATGATGATAAATTGCATGAACATAGAAGAAAACAGGCTTTTTTTTTTTTTTTTTTCTATTGGTTTATGCAGGATCATTTCAGGCTCATGGACTATTGGCTCATTAATTGTTGGTGTTGGTTTGGATGTTACATGATTTTCTAGATAGCATGGCTGGTGGTTGTACAAGTTAGCAAGGTTGTTTGGTTTTTTTCCCTGGTATCATTGTGTTCTCATGAGCATAAAAAATATTTGAATTCCTTTGTGTTCTCATGAGCATATTTAAATTACTATGTATTTTTGCTCTATGATTAGTCCTCGAATTAATTAATATAGTAGCCAAAAATTGAATGGTTTGGTTTGTGTGCTCTATAACAATGATCCATATTCTGTAGATGCTATGAAAGCTACAAAACCTAGGTTGTGTCACGTCACCTTTATAATGCATATTGATTTTTACATGACTTAGCATTCTCATAATTATAACAATATAATAAAATAAAATAAAAGACAAGTGATGGGTGATGTCATTCATCATATTGTTTCTTTTTTGCTATGTGGATGTTTTCTTCATTCATCCATGAGGTTTCAAGTACCTTGATTATGCTTGATTCTACTTTTACAACTTGCAACAATAGATTGACACCTTTTCCCATTTTGATTTCCCTTTTATGAAAAGTTTAGTTTTAACTTCCTTGAAGAGAAACATGGTTCCTCAGAAATGCCTCATAGTTGTTATCCAAGTGAGGAACCTTCACATTTAACTCATTCCAAGTATGTAGCTAGAAATTAGGGTTGAAATCCTCTATTGGTGGGATTTTTTCATAAGTTGTATGTAGTCCCTATAGCAAGAACTCTTGACAACAATTTGTCTTCTCAAAGAATTTGCAAGTTCTATGCCCATTTTCTCTTTAACTTTGACTAGATGACTGAGCAATAGGATTGAGTCATGTGTGGCCACAATTGGCTTTCAATGATATTCAAACTATATTCAACCACCAAATTTATCAAATAAATCTTGTCGAGATGATAATATACCAAGAGTGAGTTGTCTTTAATTATTGTGATGTCCATGTTCTTTTCTTATGTTATAGCCATAAGACTTCAAATGGGTTTGTCTTCTTTTTCAATTTCATACAACTTATCCTTGGCCCATCAAACTGAATAATTGACAAATAGTTAATTCCTAATGTTTTGTCAACATAGCATGTTCTCTTGTCTAATTGCTTCTTTAAAATATGGTCCCAAATTCACCCTTTTGAGTTGATATCACCAAAAATCTATTATTAGCTTGTCATGCACAACTAATCATGTTTGCATCATAACTTTTATTCCTTGGAGCATCTAGGATCATAAATATTGACCTCTCAGTTTTACAATAAGCTCTACCAACTTCCATTGTCTTTCCCTTTTCTCATTCCTTTCCATTTGTGTTCATGATTTACGCCATACGCATCTTCCTTGGTTGTGCCATGGACTCACCGAACTTGATTTTATATAAGAAAATGTTGTTATAAATTTCATAGTACTGCATGGCCTCTATAATGCATCTATGGGTAATTTCTAAAATTGTTTGCTAGAGGCATGGAAAAAATAATTAGACTGACTATTTGGGAGTTCTAACTAATTAAGAATACTATTTGCAATCTGACTTACATTAGATACCTTACTGAGCCTGGCCAATTATGTGCATTTGTGCAGTGGAACTATCTCTATTCATGTAACCATATACATTGAAGAATTGCTCACACAAATTTTGAAATTATTCTACCTTAAGGTGTGAATTGATTGTAGTTGTTTTTATTGCAACCACTATTGAATTGGCTTTCCTAATATTCCAATGTCCAAATAGAAATTGTCTTTTGAGATTGTTTTCTATGAATGACTTATCTAAAACATTAAACATCTTTAATAATGCCCAATATTACATGTAAAATTATAAAAGTATAAAACTGCATGTATGGCTTCCACATATGTAACAACGATGACTGCATTTGAAGTATCATTTTCCAATCAAATGAGACCTTGTTCACAATCTGGGCTTCTCTATCCCTGGTAAAATATAGGCCCATTTAATGAGCTTCTTCCTTTGGATGAGGCAACACCACAGGTAAATTTTTAGCGATATTGACAGGAAGAACATAAGTCACGTACCCTTGAGAGTACACCACAACTTCTACCAAATAAGGAATTAGACCATTGTTCCTTGCTGATAAAACAAACATTCGAGCCATCCTTTTACATACAACCAATAAATTTGTTGATGCACTATTTAAAGTTAATAGTTGCATGTGTAATTTCAATTGCCATGCAATGGAGGGTGGAAGAAATCAATGAAGGAAGGTGCAATGATTTGAAGGAACTCATAGATTGGAAGGGTAGGCTGCGATAGGCTTAGTCACATATTACAATCACATATCACAAATGCAGGAGGGGATGGGTCCCATTGTGACTAGTGATAGTGATTTGTGATGGGGATCAGTCGCAAATCACAATTGCAGGTCACATAGTTAGAAGGGAACGGTTCTACTACAATATGCGATCGTGATTTATGATGTGGGGTTGTTGCAATTTGGGGATGTGATTTTGCGATAAGGGGAGGAAAATCACAATTTTTCTTGTGTTGTCATAGGTTAAGGATGAAACCTGATGAGGGATATCATGATCTGGAGAATCAGGTTGCAATGGGATTAAGGGGCATCGAGTCCTAATATATGCCCCTCTCTAGATATTAGTATTCATCTCTATATGATGGTAATGGATTCAATGTTGTCTTTGCACAATTCGTTGTGATATATAGTTTTTATAATGCCATTGAAATACATAGTGCATTGTTACCTTGGAAATGATTCCTGAGGCAATAGCATCAACCCATTTATAGGACTAGGCCCTACATAATTTTTTTGCCTTGTTGAAATCACTTCTCTTTGAGGGAATTAATCCAAATATTTTAGAACTTGCAACACTTACCTTGAGATCTGCACTGAGTGATCAATTTTTTGAAGCTGAAGCACAAATTAGTGAGAGATTATGGGGAATTTTTTATATTGTGGCACTTGAACCATTCTTTATTTTGTTAATAGTTTTCCTAGTAGAGCTAATCAAACTTCCAGGTTGAGAACCTACATTGAGAAGGTGAATCATGTTTGGGGCTACATGTCATGTCCTAACTATAGCTACTCTGGCACTTTCTCCACTACCTTCAAGGATAATACTGGCAAATGGAATCAATGCTTTCTTTGTCATGTGATGATATGTATACCAATATCTGCAATTTTTCTCCTAGGAAAAAAAATTCATGTTCCAAGTGTCTAATTGAATCTTAATATGGACCATTATGCCAATCTTTAGGAAGGTCCTTAAAAGGAATGAATATTGCGCCTTCCTTAGGAGTGACACCTTAATGGTCTTCAATCGCCATACATGCTTTTATCCTCGGAACCTCAAAGCCTAATCCCTCGTTCCCTCCACCACCACTTATTCCCACTCCATATTCTCCCTTACAATCATGATTTAGAGATGGCTTTGATGATGGGTAATCTAAAATGGGTGCCTGCAAACAATAATATGTTTCTATATTTACCTTTGTGTCTTTGTCATGTTTTAATGCACAGGATGCCTTTGGTGCAACAGATTGAGAAATATGTATTAGAAAATTCATCGTGACTATCCATATCCATTATTTCCTTCTTAGCCACTATTATTCCTGATCAAAACATCTCCATCTACTTTCATTTGGTGAACACCAAAAGAGTAAGCCATAATATTACTCCCATTGAATCTTGATTTCTTCAAAATCTCTTAAGTTCAATGTGCCCCATGAATGTTTGTCTTAACATCACTCATGGTGATCATATGAAGACATCCAACTATATTCCTCAAATAACTCAATTAAGTAGTATGGCCTTGGTTATGGATTCCCATCAGAATACCGTTAGAAATTGTAGCAAGAAATGCTCAATTTGAATTTTTCCTTAGTCAAATTAAGTAATTCGATTTTCCACACCAACAGGATGACTTGGACTGCAGTTAACTTGTGTGACATGGAATTTTCTACTAGTTAACTCAGTAAATTCGAGCCATAGGATAGAATTAGAGTTGTGCATGTAATGATTGTTAAAATTTGGAAATATAGTTCATTTATTTCCAGTTGAACTCAGTTAACTAAGATCAAGTAACTAATTGAGTCAATTGAAGGTCAGTTGAGTAGTAGAATTGTTGCTAACTCAATGACCTCTTAGTTAAACTAGTAAATCAACTAAAAATAACCCATACATGCATTGAATTCAAATTGCCTAGCTGGAGTGGAGGAAAAGGCACATTGTAATTATCATTTGTATGCTAGTTGAGTGCATTGGCTTGACAATTAAGCATGTGATCAGTTCCTTGGGATTTTCTCTAGGAAATAGGGAATTTCCTAATTATTTAGGAGCTCAATTTCTCCTTAATTGTGCAAGGAAATATGAGGAAGTTGGAGCATTGAATTGGCTAAGTGTTGGCCAAAGAGGGATGGTCAACAAGAGAATAGGTTTACAGTGCAGGGTGTGCTTTAGGATTGAAGCAATACATTGTAATAGTTTCTCATTCTCATATAATTAATTGTAATAGTTTCTCATTCTCATATAATTAATGAAAAGCAGCGGAGGGGTTTTTTCCCAATTGGATTCCCCAATAAATTCATTGTTTTCTTGTGGTTTTGATGGCTTCATGTCATTGCATGTGTTTCTAAATTGTGATTTCCATCCCGCAGTATCGTAGAGAAAATTTGTAATCTCTTGTTTTCAGTTCGAATTCATCAATAGTAGTGAATTTATATTAGTTCCTACATGTTATCAGAGCCTAAAATCACATTAGAAACCAGCCAATAAATATTCCCCTTCATAGATTTTGATTTACAGATTCAGTGAACCAGTTTTCTTCTGTATAGGAAAATTCCTTTCAATATATTGGTATTGGAGTATGCCCTGGACGGAACCTCAAATTTCATAGCTTAGAAGGAAAATATGGAAGATGCACTCGATGATAATGGAGTGTTGGAGTATACTCAAACAAATATTGTGAAACTAGGAACATCAGATGTACAAGCACTTTCCCAGTGGAAGAAGGATATTTCAAAATCTAGGAGGATCATCCTAGAGGGTGTGAGAGACCACATACTCTCTAATTTACATGTCAAGGAGACTCCATTTTCTATGTGGAAGACCCTCACTAAATTATTCAACTATAACAATGATGCTAGGAAATTGGCATTGAGGGGCAAGTGCATAAACTTTTGCATGCAGAAAAATAAAACCATTCCACATTACCTCTTCAAATTCACTCAATGTCAAGATGATCTTGGAGGAGTTGGAGAAAATATTCCATATCTCTCCTAGGCCTTCCAAAATCTTGACACAACTACGAAGACTCTATAAATGGAAGGGAAAAATTACCAAATTGGGAGAGACTTTGGTCTAATTTGGTGCAAGAAGAAATTCAAAGGAACACCAAAGATGGAGTAAAATCCAAAGTTAAGGAGGAAAAGAATTTTTCCTTGGTCAGGAAGGGAAAGAATTCCCAAAGCGAGTCAGATTCCAGCCATAACAATGGCAATAAGAAGGATCTACGCAATATAAAATGTTTTCACTGCCACAAATTTGGGCACTATGCAACAAAGTGTATGTACAAAAAGTCTAACAAGAAGCCTTCAGGAGGAGAAGGAGGTGAAGAAATTGCCTCACAATGAATTACACTTCACCCTGATTGCATGCATGGAAAGCATCGTAATGGGGAGTGTGTGGTATCTAGATTCAGGTGCCTTGTTGTTCCATATGATAGGATGCAAAGAATTCTTCATTAGCCTAGAGGAGAAGGATCTCCAGATGCACATATAACTTGGGGATTATGGGAGGTACAGTACCAAAGGAATTGGAACCGTAACCTTTAAGAGGGAGTTAGGCTCCCATCTTCATCTAAAATATGTCATGTATGTACCTGGGCTAAAGAAGAACCTAGTCTATGTAGTCGTATTTGAGGATAGAGGATATGATGTTCTTTTTAGTAAGGGGAAAGCCTTTATAAGACATGTAGATACCGAGAAAGTGAAACATATTGGATTTAGAGTTTAAAATATCTACAAACTTGAGGTGGAATCTTATGTTGGACTAAGTAGCAAGGTAGAAAGGGTGCAGATTTGAGATGTTGGAGAACTCTCGCACATGCACATGGGACACTTACACCATATGGCCTTAAACATTATGCAGCAGATTACCACTGGTCTCCCAAAATGTACTCTTGACCAACATGATGTATGCAAGGGATGCACATTAGGGAAACATGTCAAATCCACCATCTAGGGCCGAGACAACGAAGTTGGAGCAATCTTGGAGCAAGTCCACTCTGATGTATGTGGACCATTTTCTACAACCTCTACAACAAAAAACATGTAATATGTAATTTTTGTTGATGAATTTCTATAAAATGTTGGATCTTCTTCAAGTGGAGGAAGGATGAAGTTTTCTAAAAATTTGTTTAATTCAAAACATTGGTTGAAAAGGAGGCTAGTTAGAAATTGAAAGCCCTGAGAAGTGATAATGGAGGAGAATATGTATCTAACACCTTCAAGGAATTTTGTGCCAAAGAGGGTATTAGAAGAGAACTGATAGCACCTCATAACCCACAACAAAATGGGGTGGATGAAAGGAAGAATAGAAGCAAAATGGGATCATCAAGGGACATGTTACATGATCAAGGGTTGTCATTACATCTATGGGCAGAAGAAGGAAACATTGTAGTTTATTTGCAAAAGAGGAGTCCTCATAGAATACTTAGCATGATCACACCGATCACACCCAAAGAAGCTTTCTATGGGAGGAAGCCAGATGTATCCCATTTCTGAATTTTTGGAGCTACTGTGTATTTTCATGTCTCCAAAGATAGTGAGAAGAAATTGGAGCCTGCAACTGAGATGGGAGTCTCTGTAGGATACACGGATACTCCACATAACTATAGGGTGTATTTTCCCTCACTTAGGGTGATAGTAGTGAGGAGAGATGTCAAATTTTATGAGGGGAAGGCTATGAGATGCTATCTAGAGCGAGAGTTGAGTATCCCATGGGAGGATGTTATGGAGCATCCATAAGTGGAGGAGAAAACAAGAAGCTGAGTGGAGGCACCCACTCAACCAGAATATTCTAGGGAGGGGAGGAAGAGAACTAGAGAAGCTAGCATATTGGTACATGATGCAGGGGATCATGTGGGAGGTCCTACATTTATGTGTAGATAGAGGAGGTCACCAAACAAGTACATTAGGTATATGGATCTCATGACAAAACTCATTGAGTCAGAGCCTTCTTCATTTGAGGAAGTAGTCTCTCAACTAGTGTGGGTTGATATTGTGGTGGAGGAGTATGACTCCATAATGAATAATAGTGTATGAGTGGTGGTGTCAAGACTAGAGAACAAGTCATTGGTTGGTTCCATATGGATTTACAAAGCCAATAATGAAATTGGTGGGAGCATCAAGAAGTACAAGGCCATATTTATGGCCAAAGGCTTCTCTTAGGTAGAGGGAGTGGACTATGAGAAACCTTTTACCTCAGTGGAAAGATATTCCTCAATCAAAACCATTCTAGCATTAGCTGCACAAATGGGGTGGAAGATCTATCAAATGGATGTGAATACCACCTTTCTCAATGGTGTTACTGAGGAAGAAATTTATATAGAGCATCTAGAGGGATTTTAGACACATGTGTGCAGACTCAACAGAGACCTATATGGTCTTAAATAACCACCTCAAGCATGGTACACTCGAATTGATATATATATATATATATTATTATTATATTAATTAATATATATATATATTATATATATATTATATATATATATATATCAATGGATTGGGGTTAACCAAAAGTGAAGTAGATTCCAACCTATATCACATTGTGGTGGATTTCAAGTTGCTTATCTTGGTTTTGTATGTTAATGACTTGATACTTACATGGGATGACCAATTGATCCACTCTTGTAAGGAGGACCTTGCAAGAGAATTCGAGATGAAAGGCATGGGCTTGATGCATTACTTCCTTGGGCTGGAAGTATGGTAGGGTGATGGTGAGATGTTTTTGAGTCAAGGGAAGTATTCCTCTAAAATACTTCAGAAATTTCACATGGATAACTGAAAGCCTATGGGCACACCTCTAGCTACAAACTTGAAGAAGGAGAGTGCCCGTTTAGGAGAGGAAGTAGATGCTACCAGCTATAGACAACTTGTGGGATCCTTGATGTATACGGTGAACATAATGCCTGAGATATGATATGTAGTTAGTTAGTTGAGTCAAGCAATGGTGAATCCTACTAAGTTGTTTTGGAAGGAAACAAAGCATGTGTTGAGATACCTCAGAGGCACAACTGAGTATGGGTTATGGTACAAGAGGACAGAGGGAGTGAAGATCCAAGGCTTCATCAATGCAGATTTGGCAGGGATTCCATCAGATAGGAAAATTAGTTCAAGTGTTAACTTCAATGTTGGGTCTACAACTATCTCTTAGTATAGCAAGAAACAAAGGTTTGTGGCACTTAGATCAACAGACATTGATACATGGTTGCAAGTCAAGCAACATGTGAGGCCATATGGATGAGGAAAATATGTGTTGGTCTTTTTAGTCAGGAGATGGATCTGACAGTTATTTATTGTGATAACCAGAGTTTTATCAAACTCTTTGGGATTCTAGTATTTCATGACAAGTCCAAGCACATTGATATCAAGTACCATCACCTACGTGATTATGTGAAAAGGAGAACTATGATCCTACAGTACATTCCAACTGAGAAGTAGGATGCAGATATCTTGACAAAGGCATTATGAAGAGGAAAATTTGAATTCCACAGGTGCATGATAGTGGTGGTGCAAAATCTCTTTCTTGCTAAGAGGGAGTGTTAGAAATTGTAGCAATAAAGGAATTTGACATTTTCTATAGCCAAATTGATTAATTTGATTTTCCACATCAGCATGATGATTAACTCAATAAATTCAAACTATAAGATAGAAGTAAAGTTGTGCATGCAGTGATTGCTAAAATTTAATAATCTAGTTTATTTATTTTCAGTTGAACTCAATTAAATGAGCTCAAGTAACTAATTGAGTCAATTGAAGGTCAATTGAGTAGTAGAACTATTGTTAACTCAACGATCTCTCATTCAAACTAATTAACAAACTAAAGATATCCCATACATGCATGGGATTCGAATTTCCTAGCTGGAGTGGAGGAAAAGGAACATTGTTATTATCAATTGTATACTAGTTAAGTGTACAAGGTTGATAGTTAAGTAGGTGATCAATTCCATGGGATTTGCACTAGGAAATAGGGAATTCTCCTATTATTTAGGAGCTCAATTTCTCCTAAATTACGTAAGGAGATAGGAGGAAGTTGGGGCCTTGAATTGGCTAAGTGTTGGCTAGAGTAGGACTTTCAGCTGGAGAACAGGTTTACAGTGCAGGTTGTGCTCCAGAATTGAAGAAATACATTGTAATAGTTTCTCATTTTCATCCGATTAATGAAAAGCAACAGAGATGTTTTTTCCCAGTTGGGTTCCCATGTAAAATCATTGTGTTCTTGTGGTGTTGATGGTTGCGTGCCATTGCATGTGTTTCCAAATTGTGATTTCCATTCCACAGTATTGTAGAGGAAATTTGTAATCTCTTGTTTTCAGTTTAAATTCATCAGTAATAGAAAATTTCTATTAATTTCTACAAGTACTACTGGGTGGAGGATGGGATAGTTTTGGGGTGAACATGCATCTCATGTTTTTAGAGCCTCTCGAAGTGAAGTACCTATATTGAAATCAATGTTCAAAGTTACGCATGAATTTCATCTTCTTTATATAAGTTCGAGAATGACAGAATGAAGCATCAAAAGGTCATGCACAAAACCTTGACAAACAAAGAAGCCATGATTCATCCTTAAATTTCATTTGGCAGTGATCAGGTCATTATGAATGGTTTGGCTAGATAATGCAATAGAACATACATGCAAAGTTATAAAAGAAAGGGGGGCCCAAAGTTTAGGTGTACAGATTAAAATTTTGGGGGGTCTTGTACTAGCTACAATAGGTTCCAATAAAGTGGTAACCTTCTCTAATACCAATGATTTTGATCTTGGGGCCTAAGATATAGAAGGCTTGAATTATAAGAGAGGAGGAGAGAAAACACACAAATTTTCCATGCAATTAATCATAGGAACATTGATGAAAATGTATAAATTGAATACACCAAAAAATATGAGAGAAAGAGAGAGGATGGATTCCATTAAAAGGAACAGTTACATTTAATGAGGCCAATTTTGGGATCTCTCCCTCCCAACCCTCATTCTCTTCCCATTATCTTCTTATAAGGTGTGTTCTTAATGAATTCAACTTTGATTAGGTTCGGATCTATCAACTACATATCTGTCAAGTTACCTTTTACATAAATATGATTATATGACTTATACATCCAAACTTAGACTATAATCCCCCCTAGGATTTAGATCACTTTCACAAGGGGTAATTTTATAGGATATTTCATAAAGGAGACTATCTAGATGTTGTTTCCCCTATCAATCCTCAAATGAGGGGTACATATGACTTACTTTTCAATAACACAAGGAAATATTTCATACACTCTATTACAATGAGAACGCTAATTAGGGTTTGCTAAGAGGCTCTTGATTTGGTAATTTCTCATACAAATGCTAGGCACATGACTATTTTAACTGATGACGGAATATGCCAAGATTCTTACTTGCTATACGAATTAAAAAGTATTATGAACTACTACAAATAGTAAGACACTTGATGATTGGTTATGTTGAAAAAATTATTAAAGATCATGATACCAGGAAAATCCTAGCCAATTATTGTGTGGAGGATTATATTTTTTTTGTGAAATTAGATGGAAAAAATTAATAAAACCTTATGTTTATACAATATATTTGATAGCCACTTTGTATGGCAAGAAAAATTATACCCATTTTAAAGATGCATGACTACCATTGGCCTATACAATTATTACTACTAGGTTTTTTGTTTTGTTTTGTTTTGTTTTATTTTATTTTTATTTTTTTTAAGTGGGAAACCATTTCATCTAATTCTTTAAATAGCATGACAGAAATATCCAAAAATTCCAAAGCTAAATTAGGGGAAATGCCTACATTTTATGTGTCATGTTACCTAAAAAATGTTGTCTATCCAACCAACATATTCCCCGATGTTAATGGGAGTAGGCAAATATCTAAATCCCTACTTCATGTATGTTGTTGATTAATCAAGGGAACAAATGCAAAAATAATTATGTCAAGTAAATGTAAAAAAATTATAAACTATGGTATAGATCCATCTTAACCACAGATCTACAAAGCACTAAGAGGGATCAAATCTCTTGATATGCAAACTTATTTTAGAGTGAAAAAAATATATATATTTCTATATATTATTATATATTAATACTTATATTAATATAATATACTATATATATATATATATTATTATATATATATTATATCCTGAATTTAATATTTCAAGGTGGTGCCCTAGGAGCGAGCTTTCCACCTGGATCTTCTTCTGTTGGCAGGGGCCTCACCTTGTTTGGAAAATACAACAGATTCAATTCATTCAAAGATACCCTCAAAGCGAAGGTTGCAGCTTCAGGTAAACCTGATCAAACTCTCAATATTTCTGGGCACTATATTATGGAGTAGATGAATGAAACTCCAGTAATGACAATAGATCTAGTAGAGATCAATAATATTTGTACAACCTATCAATCTCAGTAAATCATATGCAGGTTCAATGGTTTCTAGCCAAAACATGTCGATATGTTTCAATGGTTCTTTACAACTAGGACGGTAAACTGTGAGATTCACCTATGCTCTAAGGGCTTCTTCATAGTAAAATTTGAATCATCATAGATCAGAGATCAAGTTTTACATGAGGGTTCAGGGTTCTGGGGAAATGCGGGACTATTTACCATCCCATGGTTCCCATATTTTAATGCTAATTCAATGACGGTCTCCAAAATACCGGTTTGGGTAAGATTGCATAACTTACCCCTTCATTTTTGGCATCCAAAAGTTATGGAAGGAATTGGTAACATGTTGGGGAGATACATCAAAATGGATACACAAAGAACTAAAGAAGCAATTTATACTTTTTCCAGGGTACATGTTGAGGTAGACCTTAGTAAAGGACTACATGACCATATCCTCTTGACACACAATAGCCATTGTTGGACCTAGTTCTTATATTATGAGAACACAACAT
>APFE030125487.1:82008-119604 GCA_000404065.3 Pinus taeda | reverse complement strand
GCAGACTCGGCTTCCTATGGATAAAGGTTGCAAGCCTAATGGAGTCTCCCCATATATACGCGACGGTACGTGGGAGCCCAATCCGTACTAGCACTTATCGTCTCACTGTGGAGGAATCACCCAACCACTCAACGCTAATCTACTAGGTTTAAAGATGCCGGAACACGTCTCTAGCCTAGACCTCTAGATGTTCTCGTTAAGTTCCAATGCGTTAGGTAAATTTGGTTAATTTTACAGTTGATCTTGAATTAGGTTTGAGTTTGAGATCCTACCGTATGATCTCTCAAAAACACCTGAATGCAACTATATGCCAAAGATCATCATTTTGTTCGATGAATTCTAGCTAACAAGAGTTAAGGATCTTTCAAACAAACAAAACGAATTCAAGCAAGCACGCAACCTAATGCAACTAATAGCAAGCAAATGAAACTTTTCTTCTGAAAACACGAAATAACGAAATGTTCTTTTCCTTCCAACTATTAATGCAAAAGATACTAGTTTGCTCTACTTTTTCAATGACATAAAAGTTCTTTTCAAACGAATTAGAGAGATAGCCACACTAAGTGAAAAACTAAATCGCTCAATGCACACAAGACAATTCCCAAGTCACTAAAACCAGTTTCCTAAATCAAAGGAAAACAAAGGCTCATGAGCTATTGTAATCTAAGCTCAACAAGACAATGAGGAATTCAACGGGGGAAAGCAAACCACTTGGAACACAATCAGTCACTTTCAACAATCACTAAACAAAAGTGGAAATAAAAACGAAGTTGGCTGGCCAACTAAGAACACCAAATCCCGGACGGGAGGCTAGACACACACGACCACTAGATGCCCTAGGGTTTGAGTGCGGAATCAATGAAGATAAGCGAACACCCGAAGGATGAGAGTTCACAACCAGACAAACGACGGCCTGACACACTTCAGTAATCGCTAAAAGTCAAGACAAAACATAAACCAAGCAATAAGAGCAAAAAGAAGGGCTTTGCACAAACTGCAAACAAGCGATAAATGAGCTCTCGTGGAACGAGGCCTCGCAAGCAAGCGAGTCACAATTCAACAAAGTTATCAAGCCAAAAGCCAAGTAGAAAAAGCAGGGGAAAACCAAAACCGAGAGGTTCAGTAGGTCAATTGGACAAAAAGAATTTTTGCAGGATCAGAGCGAGTGACCCTACAGCAACAAAGCGATGACAGAAAAATGTCTGTAGCAACTTTGCGCTGTCAGCACGGAAGGACACGAATAAAGGGCGCTGGCCCGAAAAACCAGGTCAGCGCGACTGTCTGAATATACAAATGCGATGACAGAGACAACAAAGAAGACAGGGTGCGATGTCAGCGCAGCTGTTTTAAAATAAAACGCGCTGAGGCTGAAAAGCAAATCAATTTGAACAAAACTTCCAAACCAAAACAACAGGCTTTCAAGGCAATTAAGGTAGTCCCTAGGATGAACCCAGAAAGAAACCAACAGCAAAACCAATCCCCAAAATCTTGACAAAGGAGCAATAATCAAAACAAAGGTGACATACAAAGAGACAAGCACCGTCCCCAGCGGAGTCGCCAAATTGTTGGAGAGGTAAATCCCCTCTACAGATAGAGGCGATCCCTACTAGCCCAACAAGGGTCTAGCAACAATCAAACAATGCTACACTGCAGGTTCCTAGTTGTAATTAACAAGTGGATAAAAGAAACCTACTTGGATTCCAACGCTATGTTTGTCGAAGAGATGATCCTCTCGCTCCTTCGCTCCAGCCGATCACAGTCCTCCACTATCCTTGTGGACGGACACCTGCACAAGCAAAGAGAGAGCAAACACAAGCGTAAAATCTACTAAAAACAACTATTTATCAGTCAAGAATGATACAATTTACATTAATCATTCATAGGACGAATGGAAATGGAACCATAAGAGTAGTCATCTATCTTTATTAATCAGAAAATAGAGTAAGGTACAACCGAAGTTCTGACGCTGAGTCCTTCTCTAGAGGGTCCAGCCAGCATGTCTTCCAAGCATTCACCTTTGAAGTGGACCTCCCAAGTCAAAGAGGTCTCTCTCTCACATACAAGGCAACAAACTCAATAACCTTCCTCAAGCTCAAAAGCAATCCTCACACAACACACCAAATGCCTACAAAGAGCAGCACTAATGCACTAAGAATTCCTCAATCAAAGTCTATATCTTCCAAACTAGCTACTCATGGGCAATGGAGGAGGCTTATAAAGGAGAAGGAGTCTCCATGAATAGGTAAGGGATGAGCTCTCCCCCAAGATAAGTGGATGATCAATCAAACAAACATGCCAGAGAAAGGATGGCGACCTCAACAATGCTAACAGCCAAGTCTGGAGTCATCTTGAAGGTTGGATGTTAGAACAAATTCGCCTAAACAGGATCAGCGCGGGTGCAAAACTGGGCTGGCACGCTGGAATCGTAGATCTATTATAGAAGAGGTCTGGTCAGCGCTCAATTGGACCAGCGCGGGAAACACGTGTGCTTCCACGCTGGCAGCGCAACAGTTACACTAGCCTCCGTCGGTCATCGCAGTTATTTAATGAACAGTCGCGATGATTCAAATAACTTAGGCAAAGAGTGTTTTAGCCATTTTAGAGAGCATAAGTGAGGTGAATGTGGTTTTATGGCACAGTAGGGAGACTGACATGATGGCAGTGACATTTTACTGTGTAACACCAGGTTTCAGGACTTCCCCGGGAAACTCCAGACTCGTTGGTTGGGACCATATGAAATCCAAAAGGTACATGACAATGGTACCCTTATTCTAATCACTATTGATGGTTCTGGATATACCTTCAAGGCAAATGGCCACCGAGTTCGTCTCTATTGCAAACCACTCACTCAGGAGTCCTTCTGCCAGCAGCTACGCCAAGATTCAGATATGGAGATTTTGGGGGAGGAAGAGAAGTCTTCCTCACCTGTAATTCATTAAGGAATTTACTTCTCTTTACAGTTTGTACATAATTTCTTTTCTTGAATCATTTTTGCACATATCTTTGAATCAACGTTTTGCTGTTACGATTTATGTTGTTCCTTTTCCAAAAAAAACAACATTTTTCTGATTTCTGTTGTTCCTTTTCCAAAGGAACAACATTTTTTATTTCTGTTGTTCCTTTTCCAAAGGAATGGAATTTGTGTGTTTTTGTTGTTCCTTTTTCCAAAGGAACAAAGTTTTTGATTTCTGCCATTCCTTTTCCAAAGGAACAACATCTGTGTATTTTTGTTGTTCCTTTTCCAAAGAAACAGCATTTTCGATTTCTGCTATTCCTTTTTCCAAAGGAACGAGATTTCTGTGTGTTTTGTAGTTTCTTTTCCAAAGGAACAACATTTTTTTTATTTATGTTGTCCATTTTCCAAAGGAACGGCATTTTTGTGTGTTTTGTTGTTCCTTTTCCAAAAGAACAACATTTTTTATTTGTGTTGTTCCTTTTCCAAAGGAACGACATTTGTATGTTTTTGTTGTTCCTTTTCCAGAGGAACGACATTTGTATGTTTTTGTTGTTCCTTTTCCAAAGGAACATCATTTTTGATCTTTGTTGTTCCTTTTCCAAAAGAACGGCATTTGCTTGTTTTGTTGTTCCTTTTCCAAAGGACCAACGTTTCTCATTTATGTTGTTCATTTTCCGAAGAAATGGCATTTGCTAGTTTTGTTGTTCCTTTTCCAAAGGAACAACATTTTTTATTTTTGTTGTTCCTTTTCCAAAGGAATAGCATTTTTTATTTATGTTGTTCCTTTTCTAAAGTAAAAACATTTTTGTGTGTTTCGTTGTTCCTTTTCCAAAGGAACAACATTTTTTATGTCTGTTGTTCATTTTCTAAAGGAACAGGCATTGGTGTGCTTTGCTGTTCCTTTTTCAAAAGAACAACATTTGTGATTTTTGTTGTTTCTTTTCCAAAGGAACGGCACCTGTGTGTGCTGTTGTTCCTTTTCCAAAGGAACAACATTTGTGGACTTTTGTTGTTCATTTTCTCAAAAGGAATGCCACTTGTATGCTTTTGCTCTCCCTGTGAAACAGCTTGTTCATTTTGTTGTTCTAAATTGAGGATGCTTATTGTTCATGTTCTTTCAAGTCTTTTGGAATACAATTATGCACTTATGTAATGGAAACAAAATCACAACATACTGAAATCAGTCAATCATAAATCACTATCTTTATAAGAAATTGCCCTTAATTGGTAAGAGGACAAAAGGAAGGACATGCTTATTCATCATCTTTTGTTGTCATTGTTCTACTAATTCTACTCTGAATGGTTATCTCTATCATGTTGGTCCCTTTTAATCCTCTTTGATTATTATTCAGGAATAAGAGCAAAGGGTTTATATCTTCCTATTGCGATGTTAAGACTTCTTCCACCATTCCTACTCTTAAGGAGTTTTGAACCACCCTTTGTGTATAAATAGGGAAGGCACTTTATGAAAAAAGAAAGAAAAAAGAGCAAACATGACTTATAAATTGTCAAATGCAGGATAGGGAGTCTCATTAAGAGCTGGCCTACCATGATCATAAGGACAAAAGCAAAGTGGCATTCCCTTTATGGCCACCACACCAGGGATATGGTCCAAAAGGTATATCAAATAAACAACCCTTGGAACAGGAGGTCTCATCATGAGCTGGCCTGCCCACTCTTCGCTCCTTCCTCGTGAATGGCATTATGGCTAACTAGTCACCAAGCCAGCATAATGGCCTACATTTTGACATTACACAAACATTCCCTAGGCATACACAAAGGATCATGGTTCCATGGGTGAAATAAACAACTCTGCCAAGGTTATGGACACCTGTCAGCAGCAAAGCATTGTTAATGGTATTGAAGTCGCATTATTTACACCAATAGGTAAGTTATTAGCACCCTTCTGTTTCTTATGCCGTGGTAATCAATTATATGTTATTTCCCCAACCATATAACGCATGAATATATATTATCACCAATCATGACAGAACAATTGAAAATGATCGCATGAGACTCTCTATTTATGGCAAATGTCTTATCCCCAACCTTGCATCATATCACCGCAGTCTCTTACGTATTAAGCGACGCAACTCTACACCTCGATTTCAGTAATATGCTACTTTTTTAAACATGGAATATTGCCATACGTTGTTCCTTAAAGACTTTGTTGCAGAGCGGGCGCTGCTCCTTTATTTGACAGCTGGGACAGCCTATCACATTGCGGGGGGGAGGTTAACCTCATCATTCCCTAGATTATGTGTCAGCTCACTATTCGGGAAGTTGTGTATTGGGGTATAACATGGCTCAACGGTATACTATTTCTTTTTATTTTGTTTTTTCTGCATGACTTGTTGTTCAAAGCCATTTCCATTGTATACTCTGCAGCATTAGAGTTTGAACGATTCTTGCGTCTGTCAGCCTCTCTATGTTTCAACAGTGCGAACAGTTGCCGTTCCTTTGAGAGTTTACAGCGAAACCATGGGTGGAAGATTGATTCCAAAAGAACCGCAAGTGTTAACAGTCTCTGCTGCTGCCCGGGAAATCTTGGCAAGAGCAGGGTGGCTGACCTATATTAACCGCTTGTAGGAGTCTAACAAGACAGTGGCAATTGAATTCTTGCAGAACTTGCAAGAGGACCACTCCACAGTGAGGGGGAGACGCATAGCAGTCACCGACGACATAATCGCAGAAGTCTCAGGACTACCAGCCACTGGACCAGTATGGATGTTAAAAAAGGAGAGATTGCAGAAGATTATAGAAATCTTCCAGGACAAAGGACAGAGCCTGACAATTCAAGGAAAGGGGGTTCTGCCAGCAGCACTAGGAGAGTCATGGGAAGAATTAGCTAAGACCACCCAAAGCTACATCACTTGTGAGGGTAGAAAAGACGTGGTAAGACCACGACATCTTAAACTCTTAGATATACTAAAACAAAAATGCTCTGTAAATTTACCTGCATTTTTGAATTCATTACTTCATGACGTTGCACGGAGCATAAAAAAGGTACAGCATGTAGAGTGAGTTGTTAGTCATCATGGGTTGATTTAGTTGATAGTCAACCATAGCCTCACCCAGCAGCAGAGCAGCTTGGAAGAGCTAATTGCCATGATAAATGGGGGATTAGCCACACCATCCCCAAAACGGAAACATGTCACCAGCACACCCGAGCATCCAGAAAAACGGAAACATGTCACCAGCACACCCGAGCATCCTAAAAAACGCAAGAAATTGGCAAAGTGTAAACAGGCCACCAGCACACCCGAGCAACCAGAAAAGCGCAAGAAATTGGTCCGGCTAGCACGGCTATGAGGGGGGCGGGAGAAGCCCCAAGAAAGCACCAGCCAGCCGCTAGAAATAGAAAATGAGAAACCCCCACGGCCAGGAAAGGAAGACAATGAAAAAGAAATGCAAGAAGAAGAGGCAGAGCAATCTGCAGAAGAAAAAGAAGAGGAGGCAGAGCAATCTGCAGAAGAAGAAGAAGAGGCAGAGCAATCTGCAGAAGAAGAAGAAGAAAAAGAGGAAGAAGTTGAGCAATATGAGGAAGAAGGAGACAAAGAAGAAGAAGCCGAGCAATCCGAGCAAGAGGAGGAAATGGATCAGCAAGAAGGCAGCCCATTGCAGGACCCACTAGGAGAAGATGAATTGGCCAAAGTTTTGTCCAATATGGGCGAATATGGCCAACCTTCCAGTCCATTAGACCTCCATGCCGGAGAGAAACCCCAAGAGAAAAATGCACTCGAATAATCACATGCAAAGGAGGCAGAAGAAGAAAATCTGCCTGTTCATGATGAAAAGATGACAGGAGATGCTGAACAGGAACAATTTGTTCCTAACCAAAAGGCACCAGAAGAAAGTCCGGAGGAAATAAGGGCAGAAAAAGAAGTCGCCCAAGAAATAACATAACCAATTAGGGTTCTTGCCCCGGAACAGCCAGAGCAGAACAGTGGAGAAACACCCCATGAAGAAAATCAGGAAACTAGCCACAGTCCAGGCCGCAGTGAGCAGCCTGCTGTTCCTTCTGAGCAAATGGCATAAATAAGGGAATTGTGAAAGGAACAGCAGAGATTATTGAACATAATAGTCCGGCTCCACCAGCAGATTAGAATTCTAAAGGCAAGGCAAAGGGTAAAAAGGACTTCGGGAAGGAAAAATGTGGCCACTCCAGCAAAACCCCTCAAGGCCAAGGGGCGAAGGACCAGAATCCATCCTGTTGTTCAAAACCCCGTCGAAATCCAAGCTGTTGTTCCAAATAGTGTTGAGAAGCAGACTGTTGTTCCAATTGAAAAGGAACAACAATGGACTGATGTTCGTTTTAAAATAGAAATGGATGAAATGTTGACCCGTGATAAGGAAATTCAGACGGAGGCACCACTTTTGGGAGTAATAAGGGTTATGAACTCAAAGCAGCGCAATAGGAAAGTTCAAGTAAAGCTCCTGGCCTCCACTACTACATGGAAAAAGGATCCAAAAACAGTAACCCTACAAAAGGGTTTGAAGCAAGCTCAACAAGAAGCAGAAAAGCTTAGAGAGCAAACGGTCCCCCGAGAAAAGTATGAAGATCTACAACAGCAGCTAAGGAATGTCAATCTATCCAAAAGCCAGGCCTTTGAAGGGTGGCGAAGGGAACAAGAGAAAGTCGCGAAGGTAACTCATAGGTTAGATGTAGTTATCAAACAGATGGATATCTTATGTTCTTTATATAATGACGTCCTAACATGTAGAGCCCCTGCTAAGAACTATGTCTTGTTTTTAATGGAAAGATATTTGCAATTGAAAATAAAGGCTGTTAAAGCAGGTGCTCCCATACAAATTAACACCATCAATGATTTCATAAACTGTTGTAAGCACTACGGGGTAAAATTTTAGAGACTACTGTGTGAATTTTATTTACATAACCTTGTACTAGAACAGGAGACCGAGCTGAACCCTAGCCCTTTTGTTGGGGACATTCAATTACAGGCATTTATTTCATTTGCAGTTAATCAAATTAAATAGCTCAAAGCCTATAATGCTTTCCAAAGACAAGAAAACGGATTAGATTTATGGATAAGAGCTGAGCCTAGGGATCCAATACAATTATCGAGAAAACATAGAAACCTCATGAAGACTCCAAGAGTGATTGAAGCATTAGGACCCATGCATGAGGAAATCATTCGGAAAGGATTAGAATACTTTTCCTCTATCAAAGACCCTGCCATTGATGCAACTAAATTCCGATATCGAATATCTAATCCGAATATCCAGCTCATAGAACCATTTAAGTATGAGAATTTTAAACTAGCTGCCAACCGCTTTCCCCTCTATGGCGTCATTATTTTGATGGCAGGGCCATCCTGGTTAGGATATAGGTTCCGGAGTTCAATTATTTGGCATCCTACACCCAGATACCAAGCCCTGTATGAGATTCCTGAGGGTCAGACACACCATTTCTTTGACTACCTAGTTACGCATCATGGTTGTAGGCCTTCACATGAGATTCCATCTCCGGCCTACTCACTCACTGCCTTACCCGTCAACCACAATGTTTTCATGAGGCCATAAAAAGGGTAAGCAGGGGGGTGTGTGGAGTACTAAAGAAGGTATGTTTTGATGGTTATTTCAGTATCTTTTCATTAGAACTTACAAGCCTTTTTGCATCATGAACTTAGAAAATAATAAAGAATTGTAATAAAACATGTGAGATTAATATGCAAGATGAGA
Organism: Pinus taeda; assembly: GCA_000404065.3. NCBI lineage: Eukaryota > Viridiplantae > Streptophyta > Pinopsida > Pinales > Pinaceae > Pinus > Pinus taeda. Next base: position 110,945 of record APFE030125487.1, on the reverse strand, counting down.
ACGCTGACAATTGTCATTTCCTTATGCACGAAGGAGAAAAAATGAGAAGTTGCCATTCTAAAGGAAAAGACACAGATGGGTTAACTGTTGTCCCTTCGATGGGAGACCGCATGCAAACAAGATCAAAATGGATCAGCCCAGGAAAGGAAGCGAAGATATCATCTTGACGCAGAAAAGAGAAGAAATGACTAAGGGCTAACGGTTCTGCAAATCCCTCAGGATCCTTGATCCTGAGGGATCGCTGTTTTATCTATTTCTGCATTTAGATATCTCCGTCATCACCCTTATATAAGGGCAACACGGTTAGCTAAGGGGGGAGATGTTATTATGCATTTATGTAATTTCTTTTAAAGATCAAAACTTTGATCATCGTGTCTTGTTAAGAACTGCTCTACTGTAATTTTACTTGATGCATTAATACAAACTTGGTTACTGTTTCATCTTTGAGTCTGGAATAACTTCAAGCGGTGTACTCCTGGAGGCTAAGGGCCCGGCCCTGGACGACACTTGCTCTTGTACCATTACGTGTGGTTTTCTTATCGACGTGATCTAGTAATCTGATGTGTTTTATAAATTTTACATCACATGATCTGTTGTGTTTAATCCATTAAGGTTTCTGAAGACAAAATTATTGTATTGACGCTGCATCATATTACTGTTCTTTTAGATGTTGATATAATACGGTTAGTTTTTACAGAATACTGTTGCTGTTCCATTACAGAGCTTTTGTGTTGTGCGCTTGTTCCTTAACATTATAGAATTCATCTTGGAAGTTCTGTTCTTTGTGATTGTTGTATTCTTGAATACTGTTGTTCTATCTTGAAATGCAATCGTATTCTTTCTAATTGAGGTGATAACTGAATCAGATTACTATTTGAGTATGTTGTGTATATATGGTTTTCAGTGTTGTTCCATAATGTATCAGTAGTCAGTGTTGTTCCATTTTTGTGTACATATTTAAGAGTGAAAGATTGACGTTTGGTTCCTGTAGATTATGATTAATACAATTGATTTGATAGACTAAGATGTTACGGCTTGTTAGACTTAGTTGCTGTTCTATTTCTTGATTGTTGTTCTATTTCCGAATTGCTGTTCCATTTTAGGTTTGTTTTCCATTTCAGGTTGCTGTTCCATTTCATTGTTGTTCGATTTATTTGTTGTTCTATTTCTTATCTGTCGTTCCATTTCTTGTTATTGGTGTGAAGAACAATCTCAGGCTATAGTGAGCATTGGCATCTGTTGTCCAGCTCCCAAACCCCTGATCTATTCTCTTATTTCCTTTTCCATCAGTTTTCAAAGGGATGGGTTATTGCCACCGAACCCTTGACTGATAAATTGCTTAATGTTATGAACGTGTGATTTAATATTTTGAAGTAGTTAAGTTGTAAACAAGCATCCATTTACTCTTGCATTTTCAAACACTGTGCTACTAGCATTACTCTGGCAAATGATAGCCTCAGACTAAGAAACTCTTTGAAATAGTAAAACGTTCCCGGATTGACATATTAATGTGAGGTAACTAGAGGTGAAAGAGACCCTTTTTATAGCTCCACAACTTTGCTGCCGGACCAGTTAGCGTTTGCTGAAAGAGGCGAAGCCTAATAAAATCATCATTGAGAGTGTTCGATGAACACCATAGATGAAAGGTCATCACATGATTCGATGGGTCTTCAACCGGATTTCCATTAAATTTAGGAATTTCAGACGGAAGTTTATGCGGAATCGCTGGCCACCAAGGGGCGTAGGCAATTGGATCGTTCGTTAGTCAATTTAGATTTGGTAACTCTAAAGGTTCCACAAAAGGCAACTGTTGATTCAGGCTTGGTTGAGCATACCCAGGATAAGATGGAATCGCTTGAGCAGTTGGTCTTTTCATACCAGCATAATGCGTTTGATGTTGGTAACTTTGGTAAGGTTGATGGGCATAACCATTATGATATGGTTGATACGGCTGCCCATTACTTGCAAAGACTTGTTGCTCATATCCTTGGTAAGCAATTGTGATTGTTGGTATTGCACCAACCATGGTTGTGAAGCCATGGGCTATTGTCTAGTACTGACTGTTTGACCAAGATGGGGGGTGGTGTTCCCCATTTGAACCTGTGCCATTCCACTAGTTGGTGATTACGGTTGTGTCGTAGGTACAAGAGGTTGTTGAATTATAACCTGAGAAACTTGGGGTTGGCATAGAACTGGCAAGGCTTGTACCTGTGATAATGCTACAATAGCCGATGTAGTGGTGATATTTGTCATAGGTAAACTTTGTTGCATTGAGCATACAACTCTTGGTTGTTGAGGTAGGATTGGCACCCAACCGCTAGTTGTAATTCCAGCATAACCCAAATTTTGTTGTGAACTCACACATGGTTGTCCTTCCGAAGAAGGCAATGAAAGGGTATACGGCCCTTCATACGATGGTAATCCAGTACTCAAAGGAATGATTTGCCTTTGTGGACCAGTTTTCCCAAATTGACCCTGTGAAGGATTAATTTGTTGAGACTCAACGTAAGAGATTCCAGATACAATTCCGGACGAACAAACAGGAACAGTCCATACTGTCGAAACAGCCCCTGGATGGACTCTGTCCAGCGATTGAGAGCTGGTTGGGCCAGATGGCACGCCGACGAACATTGTCGGAGTAGCAGCTGGAGCTTCTGCTGCTGCTATGTCGAGTAACACAGTCCTTGATGTCGATGGTTGTTCAGACATATTAAGCCTATCCAAAAGATTCCTTAGTGATTCTTTAGGAATTTTCGATGGTGGCTGAATATCTTCTGATGAAGAAGGACACAGGGTGATCCCAACTCCAAATTGCATTGGAGTGTTAGATGGAGGATCTTCCACAATCTCTTCTATGGCAATCAATCCAAGAGGAAGAGGCAGACCGTCAGGTCCGTAAAATATTTCTGGTGCTGAAGAAGATATAAGTTCTGCAGCAACAGATGGTTGGGGAGTAACACCTTCCGAATCAGCTGTATATGGAGCCGGTTTAGGAATAGAAGTGTTTACCGTCACAGTAGGATCAGTCGTAATGTCCTTTTGTTGCTGCGAAATTTCTTCTGTAAAGGCAAGGATACCAGAAATGTTCGAAGTAACCAGAGTCTCCGAGGATGTAAGAGTGCTTGCTCCAACCAACCTAGGGGACTTTGCTCCGATCAAACGAGTTCACTTTGTCCGGAATGGTTTCGCTTCCGGAGTCAATGACGTTTGACCTGTAAGTCTCCGCAAATGACGGGGTTTTGGTTGACTTTCTTCCACGATTGCGGATTACTTGATCAACTCAAAATAAAAGGGGAAAATGTTTTCGAATTAAATGAATTTTAGATGCTTTGACACAACTTGTTTTTTCAATTTTTAAGAGTCAAGGAAAAAGAAAAGATGACTCTAGTCGCCTTCAATTTTTAATGAGCCTGAAGTGACAAGTGCTTAGATGAACCTTTTCTTTTAAGGAGTCTGAAAAGGAGCAAAATAGACTTCTCTGGAAATCTAGGCAGAGGGGATTACCAAACCAATCACAAAACTGCAGAATACCTTTTACGGTACGACAGTCAATCTTCCTGAATGCTGTGTTCAGTGCATTGTGATCGATACGGCGGTAGACACGGCTTCCTAAGGATAAAGGATGTAGCCTATTGTGGTCTCCCAATATATACTCGATGGTACGTGAGAGCACAAGTCCGTACTGGCACTTACCGTCTCAGAGTGGAGGAATCACCCAACCAACAATGAAAACAATAGTTACCAAGTTTTACGACGCTGGAATACGTCTCTAGCCTAGACTTCTAGATGTTGTGCGTTAGGTTCCAAAGCGTTTTTAGATTCATTAAACTTATTTTATGTTTATCTTGTTTAAAAAATTGCCTTTCAGGTTCACCGAGTGATGTGTATACAATTCCTAAAATGCAGTCTAAGATGATAAACAACTGTTTAATCTTCTTTTGGTAATGAAAATCCTAGCTACTAAGGAAAGAAAGTTGAGAATCTTTAAACAAAGAGCACAGAGCACACACTAGATGCACCGTCCTAAATCAAACCAAGCAGCCTAAATGCAAATGCACATGCATGTATTCATTTTTAGCCTTATTAATGTATGAATGATGATAGGAAAGCTAAGTGCAAATATGAATTATTTTCAAAGCGACAATACTCAACAAATTTCTTTTCAAAATGAAGTGAAGGTAAGGGAGACACTTTGCGATTTCGAAATGAAAATTTCTTTTCGACACTTTAAAAACTACTAATTCAAATCATATACAAGAGTAATGGTATAATCGACTATCAAGAACAATGGGATTGTCTTCTATGACTGAAAACGACAGTTATGACACTTTCAGATTAAGAAATGACAGTTCGACTATGCTACTTCTTTGCAAAAGAGAACTGAAAATGGCGCACAATACATAAAAACACTTACAGTTCTTTGCACAATAGAGGCAGAATGATGTAAGAGAAGGGGGTTTTAATAGAGATATGCTGACCACAGACAGCAAAATTCCTGAATAGTACTGAAAATAGTGAAGGAAAAACCAAAGTCTGAAGCTAAAGTTAACCTTCCCTGACCATCGCACCTGTCACACAGGGAATTCAGTATGCTGCGCACCTACTGTACAGGGGAAGTGCGATGCATACAAACTGCCTTGAAGGCAGGGTGCGATGGTACTAGTGTGAGACTTTTAATGAGTTTTTTCTCACAATTTGCAATTCATTTCAGGGATTTAGGCCGAGTAAGTGATGTTCAGTAAATGTAAATCACAGGGGTTGATCTAAGGAGGTTACTAGAGCCACCACTTAGGGCAATTAGAATGTTTGCAGATTGATTGTTTAATTCATAAAAAAAACCTGGAGATTGACTGAAGCAGAATTGATCTACTTTGCATTTGTATAACAAATGCAGTTTGAAGGCTAGCTGGCTTGACTTCAGGCTCCGTCTATAAGTTTATAAAATAAACAAAGATAGGCTAACAAACAATCTATTCGATCCCTAGTAGAGTCGCCATTTTGTTACCGAGAATAATGTCCACTCAGAGCTGCTATTCCCACTAAGACTGGTAGCTATCTTAGAAACAAACAAGTAAAGTCTACTTTTGTTTTTCCTTTATAAAAATAGATAAGAGTGGAACCAAGGACACCAACCTTAGTCTTACACTTGGTTTCCTTACTTGATTCCTCTCCTTCCTGATAGATCTTTGCCGCTTCTTCTTCGTCTGCCCAGCTTCAAAGAGCACCTGTGGAATCAAAGCAGCATACTACTATCGAAGAACATAGATCTATATTCATAAATAACACAGGACCCAAATATGTGTTAACATACCAATGCATATATAATCAAACATACAAGAATATGGAGGAAAACTTGAATAGCTTTATTAAGATCAAGAATAGCAAGAGGATTACAACCATATGTTCCGACCCAGCATCATCCTCCAGCAAGAAAGCCCTTCTTCACCTCAAGTAAAGCTTAGATCACCCAACACTATGAAGTTACACCAGAAAACCAACAACACTTCTCCACAAGATACAAGATTCCAGCCCCTGGATCTCTGTGATGAGGGATCCATATATAGATGATTGTAGGGGGGTGAGTCATCTTCTGGGGTTTTTATTAGTGTCTTATCTTTGATAGTTCTTGATTCCACTTGGAGACTGATGATCTCTTACTCATCCCTGGTCGAAAACAAAGAGGCAAGTGTCAGAGGGGAAGCTTCTGGAAGATTTCATGATCTTCCACCTCGCAAATTGTCCCCGCCATTTGTCCATTCCCGACCATAGCACCCTACATAGGGGCCATTCAGTATGCATCGCACCCTTTACACTGGGAAGGTGATATGCATCGCACCCTCTGCACTGGGTATTCAGTATGGTCCAGTTTTGACCATTTCTGACCAATTTTTAGTGGAGAACTTCTGGGAGATGATGTAATCAACTAACCTTGTTCCTTTAGGTAGTGAAGCAACACTTTTAGGGACTTAGAAGCCCTCAGTTTATGGACATTTATGATTGGGGTTGTAGTTCCTGAAAATTTCTATAATAGCAGCCATCCATGAAGACTCGGGTATGGGCACAACCATCCTTCAATGAATCATGTAATCACAAATCAATCCACGCAGCCCGAGCATGTGTAATCTGAGCTCGGGGTCTTGAATCCAACCGACCATAGTACAATTTCTAACATGCGAATAGAGTTACTGAAGTCGAGCATGAGAGAAAATCGCTTGATTACCGGTCAATGATGTAAATCGTTAACAAGCGCGAGAGAAACCACCAATAATGCCAATGGTTCTCAAGGTATTGTCCAGTGCAATCCATGAAGTGCGAAGAAGGAGCTGAAGTTGAACAGACATGGAATCACCCAATCGACGACCAATGATGAAAGTCGACCGTCAGGTGCGAAGAACTTGCCATTGAGGCATGCAAGCTCTAAGGTACCAAAGGGGATCTCTGGATCAATCTCCTGGATAATGAGTTGATGTCGATAGGAGACGACCTATCATAGGAGGGCCTTAATGTTTCCCTCATCAACGACATGAGACAAGGAACAAGTGGTAGATGGTGAAACAGAGTATCAGAGGAAAAGGCAAGGATGTAAACTGCAGAAGGATTATACTCTTGAACATGGTGGCGACACGACTCCGGAGGGTCGTAGCATTCAGGTACCAAAGGATCAGAGGCTTGATGGAGACAGCATGGATCAAATGGAATGAGGCTAAATGACAACCCAAACTCGTGGAAGGTCAAATGACGATGTATGGATGTTCCAACCCGACAAGAAGCAAAAGTGTCGATGTTCAAGAGTGACTAGCTACCATAGACAATCAACGATGTTTTCCAAATTTTCCCCCACCATTGCTAGCGAGTACCCCAATTATTTTTGAAAACAAGCCTGAAGGGGATAGCATATGCTTGTAATATAAGTTCGACTGAAGGTCGAATCCAACCTAGTAATAGTTTAACGAGCCCTAGGGAGGAGAAGCTCGAGTCTCGTCATGGTGGCAAGTCCAATGTCGTCAGGGTTTAACGAGTCTGACGTAGGTAAAACTCAGAGTCTTTTTCATGTTTAGGGAGTTTGAAAAATACATGGAAAAGAAACTCCAGGGGGTCCTTTTTCGTACATTTGTGTCTCTCGAGCCCGAAAAAGTATAAAACGATACTCGAAAGAACCGCCCGATCATTACGATCGAGGAGTACTTTTCATGACTAGTGACTTCGACCTGAAAAAGTAGAAAAGTGACCGAAATCACGTCGTTTCATAACCAATAACGAGCTTGAAATGACAAAGGCCTGGCAATCTTTTCATTTTTTAGACGGTCAGAAAAAGAGCTTAAAGGTGACCACCTCTTATTTACTTTTAATGAGTCAAGAGGAACAACTTGGTTATCTTTTCATTTTTAAACGGTCGGAAAAGAGCTAAAAGAAAACCTCCATTTTTATTTTTCTTTAACGAGTCAAAAAAGGGAAAAATACTCAGCAATCTTTTCATATTTTACGAGTTAGAAAAGAGCTTAAAGGAGACTCGTCCTAGAGGAACGAGTGGTATAAAGGGTAGCAACTGGTTCCGACAATGGTGGAATTACTCAAAACGTGTAATGGTTAATAGGTTGGCTAATAAAACCACTCATCACTGCGGTTCCTCAGGAAAGGAAAGCAACCAAGTGAAAGCATATGATCGGCCAAAGGGATGGTGGTAATGGAATGAAACAACCAAGGCTCATCTAGCAGATTTTAGCAGATAAACGGCAATCACGAGATGTAAATCAGGTATGGGTTCATTTTTACACAATCTTGAACCATGGAGAACTCTGCTTGGATTCAGTTTCATGTTTACACAAGCTTGAAAAGAAAAACTATGCTTATTATAAGTTCGCATGCCCCCAGCATAATGACATAAATCGAGGTACATGCCCCCCAAGCTTCATTACATTCAACGAGGTGGATGGAATGAAGGTTCACTTCTGAGATCTTGGAAAGACTCAATTTGGAAAGGGAGTTGTTTCATTTTTAATGAGGTTGGCAAAGAATCAAGAACTATCCTCATAACCCCTATTTCATTTTAAACGAGGTTGAGACAATATCAAAACTATCCTTGGGACCCCTGTTTTCATTTTTTAACGAGGTTGACATAGGAAATGAACCATCCTCGGGACACCCAGTTTCTTTTTTTAACGAGCTTGAGACAGGAACAAACTATCCTAGTCACCTTGTTTCATTTTTGAACAAGGTCGACACAAGATCAGAACTATCCTCGGGACACCCGGTGTCATTGGCCATATGAGAACATGGCTCCCAAGAGGTCTTCGCAGGATGGAAGGGACACACTCTGGGAGGAATACATGTTGTGAGGCACTAATGACAGATCGGGTTCCAATGCCCCCAATACATGATGTACTAGACCATCTGCATGATCATCAGCAGAGGCAGAGATGGAACAGGTAGCCACATAATGGACCTATGGCAAGGAAGGTACTGCTTGCGAGCAAGAACCAAGAGGGGATGATAGCTACGCAGGAGGCACCGGGGGACTAAATAATGATAATTGATCGATGGTCACGATTCTTCCATCATGTGGAAAGCAGACCACACAGAAAAGTGAAGAGACAAGGGCCCCCATGGCATAAATATAGTCACGGGCAAGGAGAAGACTGAAATTCGCACCTTGGACAACCATGACATCGATATAGAAGGTTTTGCCCCCCAAAGTAACAGGGAACTTTGGGAGGACCCCTACAGGTTGACAGGCTCCTCCTTCGAAGGCCAGCAGATTCTGTGTGATTGGCACAAGCTGTGGGGAACCCAAAGCTTGCCACGTAGTGGAAGGCATAAGACTGACAGATGCACCCTCATCCAGGATAGTGCCAGGTACTGCCTTATTGTAGGTGTGTACTGTAATCTCGAAAGGTACATAGGCAGGAAGGCAGAAAGCAGTCAAATGACTCCAGTTGAAGGAAATGACCAAACTACTTGGTGGGGGAATCGTATGATTGTCCCCATGCCCTACAGGAACCGAAGAAGGACTCTCTAGATCAGTTGGGATAGGAGAGTCATTTTCAGACTCTGGAGAATCTGATGAGATGAGAAGAACATGAGCATGATGCGCTTCCAAAACAGAGTGATCAACAGGTGGTGAACCCAAGTTGACACTCTCTCCGACCAATGGTTGGTCTGGAACAGACTTAACACAGCCAGGTTCGGAAAGAGGAGGACGAACAAGAGAAGAATCTAAGTCAATCTCTTTGTCGACAGGGAGAGGGTCTGAAGAGAGCCTCTAATAACCAACGGGGAGTTGAGGTGAAGAAGCTGTAAGACTTTCCAAAATAGCGGAAGATTCATCCATGAGTGGACAAAGGTGAAGGGGATGGTTGCCTTCACATAGTCTATAGGGGAATCAAATCTTCCCTTTCTTCTTACCATTGCCAGTTGATAGGGTAGCATTGCCATGAGCTTCAAAGGACGATGAGGGATGAGCCGGATCGTGATACCATACTTCTAAGATCCTAGGAATGCCAGGACAATCACGAAGAAGATGGTCACCCTTACACAATTTACAAAGAAACTTAACCTTCCATGGAGGAGCAAAAGGTGTTCCGACCTGGGATGTACTCGGAGGAGTAGCTGCACAGGTGGCCTCACGTTTATCGGACTTCTTCTTCTTCTTCATCTTCTTCTTCTTCTTCTTAGTCTCCTGGTTACTAGATGTGAAACTTTCACCAGGAGAAGGAGGAGAGGAGGAGGAAGAAACAGGGGAAGAAGGCATAGGCTCAACCTTGGAATCAACATGTCGTGGTTCAAACAAAGGAGACGGTGGAACAAGATTCATGACGCTTGGGACCACCGAGGTTGAAAACAACCATACGGGCAAACCGATGGTTAACCCAGGCAAAGACAATGTTGTCATATATGGAGCACTGACATTTCCAAATGAAGGAAACGGACCAGGATTTCCATCTGGGGGAAAACCTTGGCTAGTAGAATCGGGGAATGTTGCCATCGAGAAAAAGCTTGAAAAACACTCTTCTCACAACCAAGAACTTGAACTATAACCAGGAATATTTCATGGGTAGTAAATTTTATGACGCAGGAACAAAACTTGACCTTTTCATCTTTAAAGAGTCGAGAAAAGGGCCAAACGATGACTCTAGCCGCCTTCAAATATTTAATGAACCTAAAGTGAAAAGTGCTCAAATGGACCTTTTCTTTTAGGGAGTCCGAAAAGGAACGAAAGTGACTACTCTGGAGAACTAGGCAAAAGGTTTACCAAACAACCCCATAAAACTGCATATACACCTTGGCAGTCATATGAAAACCAAGGACTTTCCGTATGGCAATCAATCTTTTCAAATGTTGTGTTCGGTGCGTTACGGTTTGCAAGGCAGTAGACACAGCTTCCTAGAGATAAAGGATGATAAACCTAGTGGGGTCTCCCAAAATATACTCAACAGTACGTGGGAGCACAATTCCGTACTAGACAACCATTGAGTCACAGAAGGAGGAATCACCCAACCTTGAGTGAAAACAATAGTGACTAGGTTTAACGACGCCGAAACACGTCTCTAGCCTAGACCTCTAAATGATGAGCATTATGTTCCAATGCGTTGTTAGATTTATTCAATTTGTTTTAAGGTTGATCTTGAATTATGTTTCAGCTTTCAGGCCCTACCGTATGTATTCAACAAATCCTAGGATGCAGATAAAATGAATGAAATATCCTTTTACTTCAATGAACACCTACCTACGGGAGGGTAGAGAGATCATTTGCAAACCAAGAAAACCAAAACAAGCAAGTGCAAACACTAAGAAACACAATGCATCAATACACTAATCTCACGATGCATCGATACTACTAATGAAACATTTAAAATTCGCTTTCCAATTTTTCAAACATGAAAATTCGTAATGCAAATGTACTTTCACTTTTGTATGCTAAATGAATGCAAACTTTTGATTTTATTTTGTTTTAAATTCAAAGAAGCAAACAAGCAAGTGTGGACTGATCGATCCAAACAATTGTGATCTATGCTTGGTAGTGAAGAAATCGAATCAACATAAAAAAAATTGGTTCAATAATCAACACTAAAAATCAACCAGCAAGAAAACAAGCAGTGAAAGAGCCTCAAGCAAATCACAAGAAGGTTGTGGATGAACCTTGAACAGACAAGTAACCCAAATGAAGAAACTTCTAAAGGGCTAGGTCACATAGTCAAAAAAAACACAAGACTCACTTAATGAAATCAAAGAGACAGTACCCTAACTAAAAGCAATTAAAACAAGCTAATGAGAGACAACAAACAACAGGGGATAAGCAATATTGACGAATTTAGGAGGTAAAAAGATGTAAAAACAACTTTACAGGAATCATCACAAGTTGTACACTGACAACTAGAGCTTTCAGCACAAGTTTAGATACCATCGCTAGTGATGGACAGACAACTAGAGATGTCAGCGCAAGTTTTACACTAACAACTCGAGATGATCGCTGAAATACACCTATTTTCCGCGATGATGCGATTTCAAGAGTCGTCACAGGAATTAAACTATAAACCCAAGATCATCGCGGGTGAAAAGCTATAAAGTGGCGATGATGTCGTGATTGTTAGGCTTTTTTCCGTGATGATGTTCAAAAACAATGACAAATGAACAAAAACTCCCAAATCAAAAATAGTCAATCCTTCAACCAAATAGGGGTATTTCCTAGATCAACCCAAGAAACTCAAAAGACTGATAACTAATCCCCAAACTTCAAAAGATACCAAAACAAAAATCAAAACAAGAGAAAACAAGGGAAGAACAAAGGCCAAACTCCCCAGTGGAGTCGCCAATTTGTGATGCAAGAAAGTGTTCCCTCTGCAGACAGAGGCAACCCCTCTAGCCCTAGAGTAGGTCTAGTCACAAACAAGGATAGATCAACAATAGTTTTCCTTAAACAGTTAAAGTTGGAGGCCTACCTCAATCGGTGGTCAATGGAGTTCCATTTTGCTGCTCCAGCTTCTGCTTCCTTCTCCTCAATGAGTGATCAACCTGAAACAAAGCAAAGGAAATACAACAAAGCACGTAACCGGATACAACAATGAACTATTTACTCACAAAGTCAAGAAGTCATGAGCTATCAAGTACATTACATACAAGACATAGGAAAACATCACTAATTGCATTAATAATGAAATAAGAGTCAGCTTACAACCAAAGTCTTGACATTACAAGCCTTCTCAGAAAGAGTCCAGCCAGCATGTTCTTCAAGCATTCACTCTTTGAAGATGCATCTCCCAACATACAAGAGCTCTCTCACTCATAAGTTTTACACAAGATCAAGGGCACTTCACAACCTTCCACAAGCTATCAACAATCCCACACTTGTCACTCTCACACCAGTTATCTAGCAAACTCACAAACACTAATAGCACTGCTCAACTAGCCAACTATCAGGAACTCAGGAACTAACCATGCATATCAATGGTGAGAATTTAAATAGGAGAAGAAGTCTCCATGAAAGGGGGAAAGGAGAGCTTATCATCAAGGAAGGTAGTACAATTGACAAAACTGCCACACCAGGGAAGGAAGGGCAACATAAACAAGGCCAACAACCAGGTCTGGAGTCATCTGGAAGGTCGACCGTTGGAACAATTTGCCCAATCTGGATCATCGCGGGCACAGAATTGAGCTTCAGCGCTGACATCGCAAGTGATCAGTGCAGCGAGTCAGATCATTGTTTAAGAGACCACATAGCCCCGCACTGGTGACTAAAATCGAGCCATCGCAGGAATCAGGTGTACTTTCACGCTGGCAGTGTAGTCGGTCTGTTCATGAATGCCTTTCAATGCGTTTATTTAAACCAATAGCCGCGATGAAGCAGACAACTTTAGGAAAAGTGGGTCAATTGGCAGCATAGGAGAGCATTTGTCTGACATAAGCATGTTTGATTGGGTCACATGACACAGTGGAAACAACCGGGAGTGAAGGCGGTGATAAATTATTGTGTAACACCTAATAGATAAAGGGACAAACTCTAAATTTGGTGTTGAAGGGTGGAGCTAACAAGCTAAATTCCTAGACTTTAATAAAAATGTGTGTTTTCCTCTGATAAGAAAAAAATGGCTGAAAGAATCTCTGATCACTTTCAAGCACAACATCTTGATGAACACCACAAACTCGTGGTCCGAGTAGGCCATACACCATGACTCTGACACCATGTTAAACTCACACTAATTGATAGACAAAATTAGGTAAACATGGAATGAATTCTATTCACAAAGATGTATATATTAATGCATTGTCTTGACCCTTGGTTTTATATTCCAATAGGTCTCTTGGAATTCCAATAGCTATTTGAATTCCTTCACACCAACCCTTTCAAATTAGGTGTACAACACAAAATTTATCAACCATATAATTTATATGGCTGCATTATTTTAATTATCAATAATTATTAGTTGGATTGTAAGGACTTAACCCCCAACAAATATTCTATAATATTCATAGTAAAGTTGAGATTTATCTCCAACGTAGTTGTGTCCATTTTGTATTTTTGATTAAATTGACTAATTAAAAAAGTATCATAGGAACAAGTTTCATATGGAATGAGATATGGTTTTTCGGACATGAAGTATTGATAAGCCTTGGTATCGACCCAAGGTATTGTAAGAAAACTTATTTACAAATTAAGAATCTTCATGGTAAAATGAGAGTGAATCTTCATAGTTAAGAATCTTATTCCATGTTCTTTTAAATGTATATATATTTATCTTATATATTAATTCTTTTTATAATTAATAATAATATATAATAATAATAATTTAAAATGAAATTATAATTTAGTTATTTTTTATTATATTTTAATTTTAGCAACATAAAATTACCATAAAATAAGCGTTTTGATGTTTGTTATGGATTTATTCTTATATACATTTACTAACCAATTAATTTATATGACTATAATTATTAATTATTTGTTAAAAGAAACCAAAAAAAATTAGATCCATTGGTGTAGTGAAACTAAACGTACAATATAGTAGTGGTTTAACACAATGATATCACATTAAATGAGGTGGAATTGATTTATTACACTAAATTAATTCTTTAAGGGGAAGGTTACTCTTGAGGATTTCATTGTCTCTTAGTAGCCTATAAGAACAAGTCATGTGTCCATCACTTTTATTAGCTAGTTTCATGATAGTTGACATCTAAAACCCAGATGGTCATGCATATGTTTAGGTGTGTGCCTTCAATAGACCCTTCCTTGTTGAATTTAGATAAAAAAAATATAGATACAATTCCATAGTAAACGAAAATGACATCTTAGTTGATCCTCATGGTCAAAAATATTTTTCCTCGATAAGGAATTTCAAAAAAAATTGATGCTTTACAGAAAATTGCTCAAGAGATCAAGCGCAGAAAATACATTGTTCTTCCTTCCACGTCATTCGGTTGAAGCTATTCCATGCTGCTAAGATAAAACATCAATAGCCTTGGAGAAGCTCAATATATATCAAGGATCTAACACAACTATTGTTATGAAGTAGACTTAGAGGTGTGTGAAAGTCCTCCAAATAGTGGTGTGATCAGATATTGTGGAACAACTTTGAAATCATGGTTTATTATGCTACATGTATTATGGGGACCAATCATGTAAGTGTGTTAGACATGAATGTACCTTGGAATGCAAGCTCAAGTCTCAACAATATACTATCACTGGGATTCCTTTTCAAAAAAAATCTTGTTTAGGGTTAGTGATTTGTCACAGACACACATATCCATATGCTATCTATTATTCCCATGAAACTTAGAACACCACTACTACGTGAGTGTCTCTAAAGGGTAAAGATGGCAACAATGGAGAGGGAGTGACAATGTGTCACACAAACATGACTTGGTGGAATCCTTTACTCTTGGCCTTCCAGGTAATTCATGTCAAGCCCAATGGTGCACCCATTCATGACTTCCTACTCTACAATGGTTTTATTTGGCTTCCTGCCAAGTAGATTCTCTATCTCTATCCATTTTCATATTCTATTTACTAGCATAACCTTGAATAAGGAGAAAAAAATGACAAATAAAATGCAAAGCGCATAAGTTGTAATCTATATATATATATATATATATATATATATATATATTATATATATATATATATATATATATTATATATATATATAATATATATAATATATATATATATATATATAATATATATTATATATATATATATATTCCAATTTAATTTACATAGAACATTTTTAAAATCTATATATTCCACCGTTTGCACGTGTGTATATTTTTTTTCCAACAAACACTTTCCCACATTGAAACTATGAATGGTATGGTGTCATATTGATGCCAATTACACCTTGTATAACCCATCGATCCATGAACCTATCATGATGGATGGATGCTAACAACTTGATGCGATCTTCATGGATACTATATGTACACCAATTTTGAATTTTGAATTTCCTCATGCCACCATGGATTTGAATTTGTTCACCCCACTCATTTCCTCATTCCACCATGGATTTGAATTTGTTCACCGTGCTCATTTTCTCAAGCCACCATGTATTCAGATTTGAATTGGCTCTCCAATTTGGTGTGCGATTTGGAAATCCAAAGAGAGATCAAATCCCACTACAATCGAAGGAGAAGGAGGAGATGTGAGGGCTTGTTAAGTCCCTATAATACTAGTATATTCCCCTTATTTTTATTGTTAGTGTAGCCCCCTATTTTTATTATTGTGCCTATGTATCCCCCATGTTGTTATTGTTTTTCCCTTACGTTATTATTTTTATGTAGGTTCTAATTATATTGTGAGCCCTTAGAATCATATATATACCAAGGAGGTATTTAATTTGAATCATCCAAGATAGGTTCATTTATATAATGTAAAGGAAGTTTCCTCCTTGAAGAGGCTAATTTTTAAGTCGTTGATATATCTTTTCTTCTATTTTGTGAGTTGGTTTCATAACCTTCGGTATGAGAGCTTTGGATTCTAGGGTTTCGCTTCTTTAAATAAGTCATCTTGTAATTTAAGATATAAAGTTTTTTATACGAATCTTCAGAGGCTAAAATTGTAATCACGTGGAGCTAAAATATTGATGAAGTTGGCGTACGAATTTCAAATGTTGATTCTCTACAATTTTAGAGATATGATCCAAGGAAGTTAGGGTTTTTTATGGATCTAGAATTCCATCTCAAATAGGAGACCTAGGGAAAAGTGTCATAACTTTATCTCTGAGAATTGGATTTGAATTTCATAAGCAGTGACTGAAATTGGACGGAATGCAGTTTTTTGGGTATCGTATTTAGGGTCGAAGGTTGAAAAAGTGACATGTGGCACTCCATACAAGTTCGTTCTATTGAACCAGTCTATAACCAAGTCATCATGGGAGATTGGCATAACTCTTTCTTGAAAAATCTAATATTGGTCTGACTTGTGTGTTGGAAAGAAGACTCATAGGGATACTACAATATGGAATTTCAAAACTTGGAGATCTGAAATTATAGATGTATAAAAACTTCAATGTCGAGCTCTTAAAATGCAAGAAAAAGGTGTGTATTTTTTAAAATTTTGCATAAATTTTGTTTGAAAAATAAATTTTATGTGATTCAAAGGGGATATTGAAGAATATATATCAGTATTTGGTTGTAATATTCCTCGTAAAAAAAATATTTTTACACCCATTAAGCCCTCAGAAATATCTATGATGACTCATGAAGAGGAATCATTGCAATGTGATATATCAAAATTACAGGACCAAGTGCAACAAATTTCACTCTCACAAAGAGAAACCAAAGATGAACTAAAAGGGGACATGAATGGCTTGAAAAGGGACATGGACATTTTGAAGGATGGTTTAAAATCAAACATGTAAGATTTGAAGGATGTGTTAAAAGCATACGTGGAAGCAATGATGAATGTTAAGATGGAAGGATTAACAAAGTCACTGCAAGAAAGGCTTCCCAATGGTGACAAGATAATCCATGAAAATCATGATGAGGAAAAATTGAATACGAATTATGATTTTAGAGACTCCAATGTTGGGTTTAATACCCACCACATTCAGAATATCGATATGAGGAAGTTTGATGGAAAGGATCTGGTAACATGGATGCTACAGATGGAGAAATATTTTGAATTTCATGATGTGCAACACACACAAAAGGTACACATTGCAACTTTATAGTTAGAACCCAATCAATTTGTATGGTATAGATGGATTTGTACTCATATACCATTTTTCACTTGGTCAATGTTTACAATGGAAATGATAGCACATTATGAGGATACAAAGAGAAACACCTTATTTATCCAATTGATAAATCTCAAACCAAAGGGTTAAATGGTGGGGCACATTGAGGACTTCCAAAAATTGAATATCAAGGTAATTGATATTCCATGGGAGCATGGGATTGATGTCTTCATAGGGACCATGAAGGATAACATCCAACATGAGGTTCGCCTTTGGGAACCTGATTCATTGGAGAAGGAATTCAGAGTGGCAAGACAATTTGAAAGGAAAATTATGGCAACAAGGAAGTATACCACTCACAACTAAAAATATGGAAGTGTTGCTGCTCTTACCCTTCCACAACCTACAAGGTTGACACCACAACAATTGGAGGAAAAAATAATAAAAGGGCTTCGTTACAATTGTGATAGAAAATACATTAAAGGTCATAAGTGGGATGAGAAGAAATTATTCTACATAGATTGTGAAGAGGAAGAAAAGGAACAAGAAGCATCAAAAGAGGAGGATATACATCAAGAACCAACACCAGAGAAAGAAAAAATGAATCCTACCATATCTTGTAATGTATTGGAAGGAATTAACACTCCTCAAACTCTAAATATAGAATGATATATCAAGAAGAAAAAGGTAATAGTGTATATTGATTCGGGTAGTACCCATAATTTTATTCATTATACGATAGTCAAGGAATTGAATTTGTTCCTATATCCAGCACTGGAGTGTTAAGTGATGGTTGCAAATGGAGGAACTATAAATTTCTCTAGAAAGTGCCATAATATCAAGATAATCATGGGGGAATATGTATTTAACAATCCAATGCTTTGCATTCCAATGGGTGGTGTTGATGTTGTACTAGGAGTCCAATGGTTATAATATTTGGGGACAATAGCTTTTAATTTTAAAGAACGTTTCTTGATTTTTTTTGGGGAAGGAAAGGAATTTCAGTTAAGGGGTATCATAGGGAAACTAGGAAATATAATCAACTCTAATGGCATGACAAAGCTTCTGAAGAAATAACAACAAGGCGTAATTGTACAATCATTCTCTCTAGATATTCAAACATTGAAATCATATATTTCTCCATATCTCCAAAAAGCATCAGACAATCATTCCGAGGTATTTGAGACTCCCAAAGGCATCCCACCTATTTTTGATCATGATCACGTTATTTATTTGATTCCAGGAAGTGTTCCTCCAAACATGAGACCTTACAGATATCCCTATGCCCAAAAGAGTGAAATTGAATGTATGGTTATAGAAATGCTACAAGTTGGTATAATTCAACCTAGTTAAAGTTCTTTCTCTGCTCTATTAGTATTGGTGCACAAGAAGGAAAAATAATTGCGTGTGTATCCAGATTATAGGGAGCTCAAAAAGCTCACTATTGAAGATAAATCTCCCATTCCCGTCAATGATAAATTGTAGGATGAATTACATGGAGAAATTTACTTCACCAAGATGGACCTTCATTCAGGATATCATCAAATTAGAATGAAGATTGAATACATTTTAAAAACAACATCAAAAACTCATGAGGTTCATTAGGAATTTTTGGTCATGCCTTTTTTCCTTACTAATGCACCTTTCAAATTTCAAGGTTTAATGAATTCCATTTTCAAACCCTTCCTTAAAAAATGTATCTTAGTATTGTTTGATGATATACTAATCCACAACAAGTATTGGGAGGATCATGTTCAACATGTTGATAGGGTGATCAAACTATTGGAGGAGAAACAATTTGTTGGGCATCGGGTCCCCCACAGCAGGTTTTGGGTGAAAAACCCAAGTTTTGGCAAACAATATTGTAAGTCTCCGTGAATTGAGGGCGTGGAGTGCGAAGTGTACAGTTGAGTCATAGGGTTGTCCACCTAAACATTGTATTGTAAAATAGTGTAAAGTCGCCCTACCCATGGTCCATGGACCATGGTATTATATAAATAAAGCGAGGCTCTAAGTTGGAAGAGGAAATGAATGAAGGAATCAGTGAATTATATAGGTTTAGCGAATTGTCAAAGTGTCTTGGGTCATAGTAGTAGGTAGAGGCTCTATAGCTGAGTGCGCAAAGGCCTAGTAGAGTCCACAGCTAAGTGGGCAGACCCTTGTAGCTGAATGCGCAGGGCAGAGTCAAGTCTATAAACAGGACATAAAGCTAATAAAGAGAAGTTTATCCTAATTCTGTGCATCTAGTCTTGAATCATTATTCTGTTGTTATGTATTACTTTTACTCTTTTTATTTACTGCACGTAGTTGAGTAAATGCTTGCATGGTTCAGAATACTTATATATGAAAATAATCTAAGTAATCAGCTAACAGTGCAATAATTAGGAAAGACTTGGGTAAATAACAAGGATCGCGCTGCGACTAGGATTGCGCGAAGACATCATCGTAGGCTACGATGTGCCCACTAGTGTGCATAGCACAATGAGCACGAAGGTTGGACAGCGTACCAATCCCAACATACTAGACATCCCCAAGGTGCGTAAACCTGGTTCTAGCACCCTCCCATACTCCTTTGGGTGAGACCTTAGTCCGCGCTCTACGGATTTTTGCCGAAAGGGCTAGTAGTACGAGGATTTGCTTGGCTAAATCACCTCTGAACCTGGGTCAGGCCCCACTAAGCCAACAAATGGTTCTGCTACTAGGACCGGGATCTGCATGAAGGATGTCTGATGTCGTGCCGATGGAATCCTACAAAGAAAGAAATTGAAGAGTGGTTGGACAAGAAGATTAACGAGTTCGCAGCACAAGAAAAAAGAAATTCGTGAGTATCTAAGGAACAGTGGTTGGATCGCTACTTGTACACTAAAATCCATGAAATTTTCTTTTCATATTTTCTACCTGAGCTATATGAGTGGATCGCAAAGTTAGCAGATAGCCAGGGAAGGTGTAGGCTCGACAAACCAATAGTGTGGACTCCAAAACTAGTGCGCAGACTAGAAGCCTCAGAAGAAAAGATAGCACGAGCTGTGGACCATTGGCTCAATCGAATAATAGGAGGATTTATCACTGATTTCACGGTAGACATGATTGTAAGCTACAGTGAGGCAGAGTGACGTTTTCTCAAGGGACCATGAGGTAAGTATATTAAATCTTTGAAAACTTGGATTAAGATGCTATTGTGTGAAAAGAGGGTTATGTGAATAAATTAATGTTTGGGACTATGCGAAGCGGAAATATCTACAGAAGCGGAAGTAGTGAGGAGTTGGAAAATACACCCTTAGTTTCACCCTCGTGGGAAAGTGAGGAGGAGCTCGCAAAAGTCTCTTTGAGAAATGAGTTCAATTTGATAAGATAGAGAATTCCATGTTTACCACCCCCACCCACACCGCCACCCGTTTCACCCTCCTCACCTCCATCTCCACCCACTCCACCTCTGCCACCACCACAGTTTAGTATGGTGAGTGTGATCAAACTGCTAGTGTTTAGAGGAGTAGGAAATGAAGATCTGGAGTAATTCTAGTTCGTGCTAAGAGCAGTATGGGAAGCACAGGGCATCGTGGATGATAATATTAAAATGGCTATGTTGGTGACTGCACTGCAGGATCGCATATTAACGAGGTATATCAAGCATTCTAATGACCACCCGAATGTAGGAATTGTAGAGATCCAGACCGTGCTAAACATGGAATTTAGCAGGGCAAAATCAGAGACACAAGCAATGATCAGGTTTAAGGAGATTGTGATGCTCCCGGGAGAGACCCCTTGGGATCTGGACCAAAGGCTAAAGAGTACAATCTGTGAAGCCAATATGACGTTAACAGATGCACAACATTGCACATGGTTTGTGGCCTCACTGATGCCACACTTAAGGACGACGTTGTCACAACAAAAAATTTCCACCCAGGCCAAAGCATTGGCGATGGCAAAGAGATTGCATGAGACCCCTATACAAGACCCTGGGTTGGGAGTCCAACAAATCCACGTGCAATTGCAAAATCTGTGTCTGGAGATGAAAATTTTGAAACAGGACAGGACAACTCATCCAGAGGTGTGCGATGAAGTATGGTGCATAAAATGCATAGGCCAAGGGGATGACAAGGACCACTGTCTAGTGTTCGCGAACTACATGGCAGGGGGAGGGCCAATGCCATTAAGGCTGGAGCCACAGGAAGTGTTGAATGCGGTGTCTACATTATGGTGCATGATCTACTAGATAGGAGGAAAACATACCATGGATAATTGTCATCTGTTGCAAAAGTATAAGCAGACATCCTAGCAATTGTTTTGTAATTTCTGCAGGTCGATAGGCCATGAAGAATGCACCTGCCGAAGCTATGAACAAATGATGGATCATACTCCTACCTACATGGTGCAGACCGAAACATGAGCCCTCAACCCAAATGCAGTGATCACACGCACTGGGTTTCAAGGGCACAGTTGTGGTCGAGGTGGAATGGGATCAGGAAGGGGTCGCAAACAGATAATTTGTTACAATTGCGGAGGACCAGAGTGTTATGCCCGCGATTGTACGAACCCAACTAGGATATCATGTTGGTATTGTAATCAGTTTGATCATGAGGCAAAATATTTCCCTTCGCTGATAGCGAAGATGCATGAAAAGGGGGTACTTCAGCCCCCTCCGACCCAAAATTTACAAATGATGAGGTATGAACCACATGAAGAAGACCCAAATGTAAACATGATACTTAGCAGTGGTATGTCCATAGGAGATGATAAAGGGAAGCAGCCAGAAGATAGTGTGTGGGTTCACAAGGCTCCTACAAAGGAATCCGAGTTTGACTTAGAATGCGCGAAGGAGACATTCATGGAAGCTAAGGCAAGCTTCACAGAGGCCTCCACTTCAGGTAGTAAGGATCAACTAGAACCAGGGATGGATCGTTCAATGCTCACTACCTTTCTAGAGACATGCATGAAACTACTGTATGACAACAAGGTAGTCAAAGGGCTATAGGAACTTATCACTAGGTTCGCAGATGCGCTGAAGTGGGCATTGTGCACAAAACCCGCACGATGGTGGGGTACGCATCAAGGAACTTTTGAAGACTGGCATGGATGCAGAAGGATGATGTGCCTACATTTTGGAAAACCCTAGCTTTGAACAAAATCCAATTAGCTGGGGTAGAACAACTTCTGCGCCCACGTTTCTCGATGGGTACAGACATATGTTGTACAGTCCGCACAAGTGCACACCACCCCCAGTAGCAGGAAGGGTGACACATGTTACCAATTCTCCATGATGAGGCATTCGATAGGATGCATGGAGTAGTGAACAAGGTTCGCCAAATGAGATGAACTGATTGGGACCTATGCGTGCCAATGGTTCGATGGTCCTATAGGACCATGTGCAAAAAGTTGAGCACGGAGATGATTCCAAAGGTGTGAAATAGAGTAGAAACCGAAATTTCTGAAGGGAATACCAAAAGGAATCCACACATAATAGCCCTCGCAGTTATGACATCATGTGAAGACCAGGATGAAGCAATCACACAGCTACACGAGGACGACCATATAAGTATTCAGAAATCCATTCGACGGGGGAACCTTAGACTTAGCGGACTCAAAGAAGATCGGGTACGATTGAGGAAGAAAAGCATGTTGAAGGATGCTGAGATCAAAAGACTAGAAAATGAGGTCACGCAAGAATGTCTCGTCAATAAACCAAGGATGACAAGGCAATATATGGATGGTCATACCACTACATTAGAATATTGTCGCTGAGAATTTATGATTCTACTACCATGGCTGAGACCGCACCTTACCAAATGCAGTAACAAGGGGAGAGCACCACATAAGATAAAACACGTAGCACTGGCTTTCGCAAGGGAAATTGAGGAATTTCCACAGACTATACTGGAAGGAAAATTGAAGTCTCGCATAGATGGTGTGACCACCTAACTAGCCATACGGAGCATAGTCTCAATTCTCCAAATAGTTGAAAGAGAGCCTAGGACTCTAACAGAGTCTATCTGGGAACTATGCGATGAGGGAGGTGCATGCAGATTTAGCATGGCACAAGGTTCGCGCCCACGCATAGGGGGTTGCACTGCCACATGGTTAAACTAGGAAGTAACCATTGGATTCATTGTTCATGATGAGATGTCTAATTTAAGGCAAAAGGGAGCGGGCAGCGGGCAATTAAGACACAAATTAAGAGCTAGATTTGGTACGATCTGCCGCCAAGGTGCATTAATGACTTAGAAGTGGGGGGAATGGTCAAATTCAAATTCAAAAGATGCTATAAAACTCCCAAGGCTAGCCACGAGACAAAACTTGTTTGTTTGAGATTTGAGCTATTACGAACAACACAAAGTGTTGAGCGCCAAGCATATTTGAGCCCCCAAGTTCGCGAAAAAACACAGATAGTTTGAACAAGATGACAACTACGAGGAGAGGTGTGGGTTTTTTACAGAGTACCACCGAGGAAGCCATGGAGAGCCCTACGGTACAGGTGGGAGATGCGTCAGAAGTTCAAAAATCACCTCAGATGTCGAGGACCAAGAAGGATAAATAGGCAGCGGGACCAGTCCGCATGTCCCCACGAAATCCATGGTTTGGTAAAATTTCCATGGAAGAAAAGGGTAAGGTTGTCATCCTTAAGCAAATGAGGAGGAGGAGGAGCTCCAGGCTCTCATAGATGAGATAGAGGCAGATGAAGAAATGGAAAAAGAGATCCAGCCAGTGCGCATTGCAGTAAAACTGCCCGAGTATGTTCCTCCACGGAAAGGGAAAGCTAAAGTACCCAAGGATTTGGATGTCACTAAGAGAGCGCTCCAAACCCCACTCCTCCTAGATGGAATTTTGTTTAAGGAATCAGCCTTGGGCCGTGTGCCCACAATGAAATTTGAAGACTGGGACCTCGCGGACAGTGAAAAGTTTCCACATTTAGAGACTGAGAACCTCATGAAACAGAGCAAGGAGGGGTCAGTTACAGTGCTAGAGCTCCAACAATGGTTGTGCAATGTGGAGAAGGCTGAGCTACTCCACCTACTATGGATTCCGCATTTTCACCATGCACCTATCATGATCTTTGTCATTAGGCAGCTGCTTTGCTTGGTGCACGATGGGTACTTATGGCTGGAGGAGCCTATTCCCATCACGACAGAGCTTATCCACATGATTTCTCAGCTTCCCTGTAAGCGAAAGGACCCCACGAAGATAGTTGGCAAAAGTGGAGATTTGGCGCTCGTAGAGGCCATGAAGAAGAAGTAAAAATTGGAAAAGAAGAAGAGAGGCTACGCAATCAGTAGCATTAAAGACAAAGGGGTGCGCGTAGCCACCCAACTCCTGGCTGGGAAGCTGATGAGAAAATGTCGTGGAGATGAGGTACTAGCACCGGTAGTTACGCTGGTAGAACAATGTGCAGAGAGGATCCAATTCAACTTAGCTGAGTTCCTTTGCGAATAATTCCTAACGAACTGCAAGGAAGCTCCAGAGTAGGGCAAGACCTTCCACTACGCATGGCTGCTCTTGTCTATTTTATTAGTTATAGGGAACTACCTGAGGATAGTTAGTTCCCTCATATTGAATAGGACTTGCCAGAGGGTACAAAATATGCATTGCTCTGGGCTACGAAGGACGCCACGCGGATCCGCGAGAGTAAAATCTTCTAGGTGCTCATGTGATCTGAAAATCACTCGTGAGTGATCTCAGTTAAACATTTAATGAATGAAGGTATCACAGACTCATGTGCTGGTGTGTGTCTATGTTATTTTAGGCAACGGATCGATCAGATTGCAAAATACACAGACACTTGAAGATGGAAACAGTAAGGGAAATACAGTAAGAAAATATAAGAACACAACACATTAATAAGGAGTTCACCCTATTCTCCAGGGCTACATCTCCGGTCCACCTCTCACTAGTGGCCTTCTTTTATTGTGTCTTTAAAGTAGAGATTTACAATGATGAGCTCACTTGAGTATCTTGAAACAAAGGATGCTTAGCAGGGTGGTTCTTGGATTCCCCAAGCCACTAGAGTGCACAGACTCTTTCCTTACCAAGTCTCAACCTCTCGGGTCTTTAGTGGGATGAGTCCAATGGTGCTAAATTCCCGACAGATATCCTCACTGGGATGGCTTGAACCTCTCAAGCCTAGTTTTGTCTACTCGATGCTGCCTTAGGTTAGCTTGGCTCTCTTTTTTCTGCCTCTTGCTTCACTGTCTCTTTCACCTTTTCTTTCAATGTTTTTCTTCTCTGGTTCTTTCTTCTCTTTTCTCTCTTTCTGTCACTGCTCTCTATTTGTTAATGGATTAAAGCCAATCTGTCCTTGACTGTTCGCTTCCTCTTACGTCCCTTCGGATCACCTGCTGCTATTCGTTTGGAGTTCCCTGCCTCTGCATCATAGCCAACGTCTCATAGGGAGTGGCCACTTCTCCTCTCACAAACTACGCCAGATCTCCCTCAACGATTCAATTTTTCGGTTACGCTGTGGAATGACTCATCCACCAACTCAGTAGTCAAATCGAACTTCATATTTTTACATGCCACGGCTTAATTCCCCTATAAAATCTAGTTTCTCCATCAAGTGCAATCTCCACCATCAAATCTGGAGCCCCCAGATCCTACGGTGTTTTCTCATTTCGCACGGTTGACTTGCTCGACCATTAGCGTGTGATGAGAGGCGGTTTTCTCTCTCATCCGTAGGACACGCATCATGCACTGAATGAAATCACTCATTTTCTGCCAAATCCGCTTACCATCCCAATGTGTCTTCAATATACCACCGGTTTTGGTGCGCAGGACCCACCTTTCGCCTTAGCGCTTCCCCTACGGTTTCCCGGCTTCCCATGCGACTGTGAACTCGGGGCTTCTCCTTCTTGAGGGTTTTTTCCCAGCGATGCGCGATTAACACTAATCGTGAATCAGAGATGGCCTCTGTTTCTCGATCTGGGCTTCCTAACTGCCAGTTTTACCTCCTGCGTGGTCTCCATGGGCCTCGATCAACGTGCTTTGACCGAGGTCCTTGTCATTCCTTGCTGGCTGCAAACTTCCACTGTCCAAAGGTCTCCCTGATAGCTCTTTGTTCATAAATTCGAAGTCTATCCTGATTTGATACAGTCATGGTACTTTGGTAATTTTCATGGATCCAATTTGGATCACGGCCTTCCCCCTGAAAAAGCTTTTGGACCACCAAAAGTTGGTTTTCAAGCATCGACTAAGTGAGGGTACAATTATCTCACTTGTCCAATCTCTATCCACTTTGCACATCCTGGCTTTCAACCCTTGAGCCCTACTCTGAGGTACTCAACATCTCCTCTGCACGTTGTCCTCACCTTCCTATCTAGAACTATGTCTTCCTGCAATTCATTAAGATATTCAGGTAATATGTCATCAATAGAAGACAATTGACTCTGCTCTTCGGGATCCTCAATTAGTGAAGGTTCAAACAATCTCAAGTAATCTGCATTTACGACTGAGTAGATGTGCATGTAAGCTGGTAGATCAAGGCGAAAAGAATTCTCACCAATCTTCTCAAGTATCTTGAAAGGTCCATACCTAATAGGCTTTAGCTTTTTACCTTCACCTTGCATCCTGTCCTTGCTAATATACAACCAGACTTGGTCACCAACCTTTGAAACTATGCTCCATCTGATGCTTGTCATGCCTTGCCTTGTATTTGGCTTGGCTCTTTTCCAGTTTTTCTTGTACTGCCTAGTGGATCTCTTAGATTTGTTCAATGAACCTAGTTGCCCTGTCCACATCACTGTGTCCCTCAACTGTGTTGTCTTTACCAAAGACAAAATCCAAAGGAGACCTTGGTGTGAAACCAAAATAGGTCTCAAAAGGAGATCTCTTTGTAGAAGAATGCTTTTCTCTATTGTAAGCATGTTGCACATAGCACAAATGTTCATCCCAAAGCTTAGGATGCTTGCTGCAATATCCTCTAAGTAACTGGATCACTGTCCTATTAACTACTTATGTCTATCCATTAGTTTGTGGATGAAAAGTTGTGCTTTTCTTCAATTTGGTGTCCATCAGTTCCCACAGACTTGACCAAAACTTCCCCACAAATCATGTGTCTCGATCAGATACAATGTAAGTGGGTAATCCAAAATGAACCCATACATGTTCAAAGAACAGTTTTGTAGTTTATTCAGTTGTAATTTTTTTATTACAAGGTATCAAAATACACATTTTACTGAACCTATCCACAACAACATATAGATAATTATGACCTTTCCTAGATTTAGCGAGTCCTCCAACAAAATCCATGGAAACACTTTCCCAAGGGTGAGAAGGAACTAGTAATGGAGTGTACATGCCTAGTTTTCTATTGTTGGGCTTGATTTTAGCACACATAATACACCCTCTTACATATCTATAAACTGTCTCGTTCATTTTTGGCCAATAAAAAAATCTTTGCAGCAGTGCAACTGTTTTACTTACCCCAAAGTGACCTGATATTAGAGAAGTGTGTGCTTCTCGAATTATCTTTACTCTTTTAGTTTGTGGAATGCATAACTTCCCACAATGGTATAAGAGTCGGTCCTTTACATGATAATCCAATTCTTCTACTCGTTTTCCTTGACTTAAAGTTGCATATCCATCTTTAAAGTCTATATCTTGAGCATTTTGTTCAATGTAACTCTTATGTAACAAAGAATTATGCTTAAGTATAGTAGATGCATTTCTAATGGGTCTCGATAACATGTCTACAAATTTATTATGTATGCCCTTTTTATATCTGATGACCAAATGAAACTATTGTAGAAAACCCATCCATCTATAGTGTCTTGATTGCTGCAACTTAGTTTGGGAATGTAGATATTGAAGTGGTTGATGATCAGTATGTATTATTGTCTCTTTGCCCATTAAGTAATGTTTCCACTTTTTCACACTTTGTACTAATGCATACAATTCTTTATCATATGTAGGATAGTTAACTACTGGAGAATTAAATGTCTCTGAATGATAACATATGGGTTTACCGTGATGTGTCAACACTGCTCCCATGACATAGTCATTGGCATCCATTTGGATCTCAAATAGTCTTTGAAGATCAGGCAGTGCTAGTACAGGTGTTGTACTAATTTTTTCTTTCAAGGTGTCAAAGGCTTTCTGTTGTTTGCCTCCCCACTGAAACACCTTGTTCAATCTTGTTAAAGCATGTAAGAGAGCTGTAATTGAGGAAAAGTTAGGAATGAACTTCCTCCAATATTGTGCTGCTCCTAAGAAGCTTCTAACTTCTGTAGCAGATTTGGGTTTAGGTCAGTTTACAATAACTGCCACCTTAGAGGGATCTATCTTCAATTCACCACCCCCTACTATATGACCCAAATAATTCAGAGATGTTTTGCCAAATTCACATTTTGAGAGTTTAATATGAAGTCTTTCTCTTTTCAAAACATCTAGTGTCTTCTTAACATGCTTTAAGTGTTATTCCCATGTTTCGCTAAATATTAGAATGTCATCCAAATACACAATAACAAAATCATCAAGAAAAGGTCTGAGTACATCATTCATTAATCTCATCCAAAAGGCATAACCAGCCACTCATACAATCCCTGCTTTGTTTTGAAAGCAGTCTTCCATGCATCTTGTTCTGCAACTCTGACCTGATGGTATCCACTATGCAAGCCTAGCTTGGAGAAATAAATAGCTTCTTTCAATTGATCTAAAAGATCATCTATGGGAGGAAGGGGATAACAATTTTTTATTGTTATCTTATTCAATGCTCGGTAATCAATGCACATTCTCCATGAGCCATCTTTCTTTCTCACCAAAATGATTGGTGACCCACATGGTGAT
>APFE030125487.1:45454-57680 GCA_000404065.3 Pinus taeda | reverse complement strand
AAACAATTGTATTTAGTTAAATAAACAAATGATTTACTAACCAGTAGGAGTACTTTACTTATATATTTACCTAATTTAACTAATTTCTAGGAATATTAATAATTAAAATATAGCAAGAATATTAATTATTTGACTGGGGTCATAAGGTCAGAATTAGCCGTTATCAATCTAGCCGTTGGAGTCTTTGCCCAAACTATTTAACAAGCTAAGTTGGATCGGTTCTTCAACTTGTCCTGACGATGAACCACACTGGTTGGTTCGAAACGCGTCGACAAATGATTAGTTGTTTGATTACTAATATCTTTAGGGACATTTTAGTGAGTATTATGTGCTCCTAGCCAGCCTAGCTTTATAATTTTTGAGTCTTTAAGTAGATCTTTTAAATAATTCAAAGTGGTTGATCGACCATCTCTATCGTCCAAGAGACTTCGTGGGCTATCACCTACAAGTCTAGAACCTTCTCCTAGAAGGCGTAGGAGTGATTCTGCCAATGGTTTCCAACCAGTGGCAGCAGGTGCATCGGAGATTGATCCTCCTCTTGGGGGCATTAGTTCACAAGATAGACCTGGTACCAGTACAGAGTTAGAGAGGAAAACACCAATTCTTTCTCGAGTACTCTTTCAGTTAGCAGATAGTATTGAAGTAGAAGAGCTTTCAGAGTCAGTTGTGGCTCTGAATTCTCCTCTCCCTACTGACCATCCAGAAGTTTTGTTATACCTTACAACTCTGTTTCACAGGTCTTCAAAACCAGGTTTACATACATATATTCCTTCGATGACCACTGCTAGAAGCATGGCATCTATGACAAGTGTTGCGAACATGCAGACTCCCATATCTGTACAAGGGGGAGGAACTATTTCCATCCTTTATAATACTCCCAGCACGACTATACTTGGATCTACTTCCATTCCATCAATGAGTGGAAGTTCTCAAGCTACTGCATCTAGTTTTGGATTCTTCCCTTTTGGAATGTCGTCTCAAGGTATTCCTTCAGTTCCTTTGAACATACCATCAACCGCCTTTACATCCATGATGAATGGATCGACTTCTTTTAAGGGTTTCCCATTTGGAAGTGGTCATATACCATATTCTAATCCAACAATAGGATCAATGCCTTTTCCTTTTACAAGTCAAGGTAGTAACCCCTTCCAGAGTTGGAAAAACCCTGCGATTAGTGGGATAGGAGCTGGGAATCAATTTTTTGGCCAACAAGGGAATGTGTCGTATTCTTCGGTTAATTTGTTTCAAAGTTTTCCACCCTTTGCTAATGCATGGAACCCTTATTAGGGGTTGTCAACTCCTTTCAATACTTCGTTAGGGGGTAACTTCACTGGTTACGGAGTATTTTTGGCAGGAGTTTGTTAAACTCCAAATTTTACTAGACTACAAGGATCACCTTTTGGTTCAGTAGGCTCTACAAGTTACTTCGGGCAAGCTGGTGCCTTTCAAAATCCAAGTCATTCTTTTCAAACCTTTGGGAACCCGCCCACTCTGGATGGAATTCCCAAGGACCCCACAACTTCCTTTTCTAGCCACGCTTAATTTTCTAGACATAACTAAATTGATGAATGATCAAATTATATAAAATTCGGCTTGGCGTCCGGTCCCAACTAAACTCACCTCAGATATTCCAAAGTTCGAAGGGAAGAGTGGTGAAGACTCGGGAGACCATGTGACCACATTTGACTTATGGTGCTCATCCAACTCCCTGGTAGATGATTCGATTAGGTTAAGGTTATTTTAGTGCACCCTAACCGGAAATGTGGCCAAATGGTATATAGAGTTGCCAAGGGGCACCTATACTTCTTTCGCTAATTTGGCTAATATTTTCTTGAACCATTTTTAGTTGCATGTCTGCTATGAAGCCGGAACTGAACTTCTGGCCAACTTTCAGCAAGACACAACAACTCACATTTTGGATCACATCCAGAAATGGAGAAGGATAAAAAGGCTTATCAAAGCCAAAATTCCACTAGAGTTCCTTCTCGAATGGTTTCTCAAATCATTACAATCTGAGATATCAAAGGATGTTTCTCTTTCCGGTGTTTATTCGGAAGAGCAAGCTATTTTTCGAGCCCAACAATTAGAATCGATATATTCTCAGTCTGGGACTCTTCAGAAAATCCTACCAATTTCTCCTGGATTTAAGGTTGATTTAACCAAAGCAAAGCCAAGCCCTCATGTTGATGATATAGTTGGATCAATTGACACAAATATTGTGAACCTTTTGAACCAATTGCAACGGTTGTCTCTACAAACTGCTTCTTCTAACCAAGCAACACCGTCTACACCTTCACCTTCCCAGCCTAACTCTATAAACACCATCCAGGCCTCTAACCCCAAAGGAAATCAACAATCCGATGGGAAGAGGAAGGGACGAGGTAAGAAGAAGAACTAGGAGGGGAAGGGCAATGCGAACAAACCTGGCAACAATGCTGGTGAGGGTAGAAAAGAGTCCAAGAAAAAGGTTAAGTTTCCATGCAAGTTATGCAGTGGAGATCATTTGACTCACCTCTGCCCTAAGATACAGGATGCTCAGCACTTGTTAGTGCAGCAAGGGTCCTCTAGCTCCCAAGTTGTTCTGACTAACCCTTTTCCCCAAGGGCACCAATTACTTGCTGGCACAAACTCGAACCCTGGTACCTCCGTAGGGGGCAACCAGGAAGGGGAAAATTCCTCAAATGTTTATATGATGAACTCTCATGTCGACCTTGCTACACGAGCATGCGATTACGGTGAAACAGAAACATCTCAGGCTAAATTTGTTCCTGAAACCATAGACCCAATTCATATTGAGCAACCATCTACTGAGAATATATCTTGGATACCGAAAGGTTCCGCAAAGCACTCGACTATTAACCCTAATGCTAGGGCAGCCCAGAACTACTTGATTGTAGAAGATTTGGCTCAAAGTCCTTGTGCTATTTCTGCTTTGGAGGTACTCCAGTTGTGTCCTGCTTAGAGAATTTTTTTCCTTTTGGCAATCAATGCATTAGATCCAAAGAATTATTTAGTGCTCACTTTTGATATGCTGAATGTCAAAAAGAGACTTCCTCACCATATGGCTTTCCAAATAAAGTCCACTTACTGAAAACCAATATTTTTCAGATAGTTATAGATGAGAGAGCTTCCACATGTGTAATGTCTATGTCATGTTGGAAGGCCATTGGATCACCTTCAGTTGTTCCTTCACCGATGCTCTTGACATCATTTGATGGACATTATCATAGGCCACACAGAATTATCCCGACCTTTCCTATATGCGTTGGGGGAAAGGTCGTAAATATTGAGGTGGAAATCATTGATGCCAACCTAGATTATGACCACATCTTAGGAAGGAATTGGGTTTATGAGATGGATGCCATAGTTTCATCTTTATTCTGCATCTTCTGTTTTCCTCATGAGGGGAGAATTGTTAAAATTGAGCAGTTAGATTATTCTCCAGGTGATTCTCATGCAACTTCGGATTCTACCATTCCATTGGTGGATAACTACCGTCAACTTATTGAGAATTTAGGAGTTGGGATCTACTCTTCGTTAATGGGTATATTTGACCTTCCTCCTCCTACAGCTAGAATCAATGCAATTTCATCCTCCAGGAAGCCTTCACGAAAAGAGTTCTTTCGAACTCATTATTTTTCAGACCCTTGAACCTTACCTTCATCTACCACCACATTAGATGGAGGGTAGGTTGGTGGAATGGCATTTCCCATGTCTATAGTATAGCTTAGCTATCAATCCATCATTAACTCTACAGACAACCATCCCACTCCTTTTTCATAAGAGGAGTTAGATGGCGATGTGGCTCCAGCTTGGACCCTTGACTCTACTTCAGCTCTAGATTGCTTAGATACAGTTTTACCATCTGAAGAAGAAATTTTGGAGGCAATTATGGGTGTGGATCAACCATGGGAAGATTTAAATCATCGTTCATATTTTCTTCCTCCATTGCATGAAGTTGAGTCCAGGTTCTCCAATCTTCTTACTAGAGATGTTTGTACAGTTTCAAACCCTTTGGCTCCAACACAATTATTTTCCAAAGGTAATATGTCAGTTATATCAAAAACTATACCTATAAACATCTCTAGGAATTCTAATATTATAGAAAATGTCTTCATCGGAGCCTACTATTCCCCTGAATAAATTCAAATTTACACTGACCTCTTTAAAGAGTTTCGAGATGTGTTTGCTTGGTCTTATGAGGGAATGCCTTGAATTGATCCATCTATAGTCTAGAATGAGATTAACACGTATGAAAACGCTAAACCTATTCATCAAAAGATTCGACCGGTCAATTCTCGGAAAGCAGCAACTATTAAAGATGAAGTTGAAAAGCTGCTTAAGGCAGGTTTCATATACCCATTCCTCTAACAGAGTGGATTTCCAATCCAGTCTCGATAGATAAAAGGCAAGGAACAATCCGAGTATGCATCGACTTTAGGGATTTGAATACAGCTTCTCCAAAAGACAATTACCCCATGCCTTTTATTGCTTAAATTGTTGATGAATGTGTGGGCAATGAAATTTTTTCGTTCATGGATGGATTCTCTGGTTATAATCAAATTACTATCTATCCATAGGACCAGCACAAGACAACTTTCATTTGTCCCTGGGGCATGTTTGCATACAAGAAGATGCCTTTTGGTCTTAAAATGCTGGAGCTACTTTTCAGTGGGCCATGTCTTATGCTTTCCACGACATCAAACATGTTATCAAAGCATACTTGTATGACTTAGCTGCTTCGAAAGGGAATCGATCATCCCAACCACCTTCGGTTAGTTTTTGAGAGATGTCGTTTTTATAAAATCCGGTTGAATCCAAATAAGTGTGTTTTTGCGGTCACATCTAGTCGGTTGTTAGGATTCATCACATCAACTAAAGGGATTCGAGTTGATCCTTTCAAGGTTGAGGCAATAATTCAGTTGCCTCCCCTATCTTCCATTCGTCAACTTCAAAGCCTCCAAGGAAAGGCAAATTTCTTGAGAAGATTTATAGAAAATTATGCCGCAATTGCCAAAGGATTTATTAATTTTCTTAAAAAAGGAGTTCCATTTTTATGGGACGAATTTGCGCAACGATCTTTTGATGCCTTGAAACAAGCATTAATCTCTGCTCCATTGTTGAGTTCACCAAATTATGGCAGAGATTTCCTTTTGTATCTCGCTGCGGCAGAATCAACCATAGGTATGGTTCTAGTTCAAGAGGATGATGCTCTCAGTGAGCATGTAATCTACTACTTGAGTCAAGGCTTAGTAGGACCTGAGATACGCTATTCTCCTATCGATAAATTGGCCTTGGCAATGGTCCATTCTATGCAGCGGCTTCGTCATTATATTTTGATACACAAAACGTTTGTCTTAGCGGCTGTCAATCCTTTTTAGTTTGTCCTCAGTAGGCGAGTGATTGGGGGAAAATATAATCGATGGATTGTTATTTTGCAAGAATTTGATCTCGAGTTCTTGTCAGCCAAATCTATGAAGTCATTGGTTTTTGCGGAATTAATTTATGAGCTACCTTGTGAGGAAGCCATTGTTTATGAGGAAAATTTCCCTGACGAACATTTATTCCTCATTTCTTCATAAGATCCCCGGTATGGAGATATCATTATATATCTCCAGACTTCGAAGCTCCCACTTTCTTCCTCCAAGGATGAGCATCAAAAGTTACGTCACCTTGCCAAAAACTATGTTATCATTGGTGATACATTATATCGCAGAGTGGTTGATTCAATCCTTAGGCGTTGCTTAACCTGGGAAGAAGCAAAGTTTGTACTTAATGATTGCCACAGTGGAGCTTATGGCAGTCATCTATCAGGGCTTACAACGGACCAGGAAATTTTGCGTGCCGACTACTTTTGGCCTTCAATTTTCAAAGATTATATTGAAGCGGTCAAACATTGCCACCCTTGTCAAATTTATACTCGAAAAATGCACGTGCATCCATCTCCACTTTTTCTTGTTATCACTGTCGGTCCATTTACGAAGTGGGGCATTGACTTCACTACTTGTAATCCGCCTTCGGCGGTGAATCACAAGTACATCATTTTGGTTGTAGACTACTTTATGAAGTAGGCTAAGGCCATGCCTACTTAAAAAACGATAGTGAAACAACAACCTTGTTTCTCTTCAATCAGGTTATTTCCTGATTTGGTATCCCAAGAGAGATTGTCACTAACCATGGCAATCACTTCCAGAGTCAACTGATGACTGAATTGTCTCTCAGGTTGGGCTTCCGGTAGGAGCATTCATCTCCGTATTATCCTTAGGCCAATGGGCAAGTCGAAGCCATGAATAAGTCCCTCAAGACTATCCTAGAAAGGAAAGTTAACAAAAATCACTCCAATTGGCACATCATGTTGTACCCGGCGCTCTAAGCATACCAAACCTCGGTGAAGAATACCACTAAATTTTCTCCTTTTCAATTAGTTTACGGGCTGGAACCTATTTTTCCTATCGAATGTGAAATTTTGTCCCTTACGCTAGTTGTAGAAATTCTTCCAGAGATGTCTAGTCTCAAATAATGCCTTGTTCATTTGGAACATCTCAATGAGCAGCGTTGACATGACGAGGCCCATAAGAAGAGGGTTAAAACTTAGTATGATAAAGTTTTCTGTCCTCAGGTTTTTTCTAAAGGCGACCTTGTCTTGGTCTATGACCAAGATAAAGATGCCCTGTGGGTAGGCAAATTCAAGTCTATGGTATGGTCCCTTTATAGTCAAGCGAGTTTTGGGAAAGGGGCCTACGATTTAATTTATTTTGAAGGGAACAAGCTGGTGAAGCCCCAAAATGGGATCTACCTTAAAAAGTATTTTGCTTAGGTTCAGGCTGAGCAATTGCTTGTTTGTATATATTGTATTTTTGTACATATTTGTCTAGCATTTTGTGATATCGACATTTTTTTTCTACTTTGGCAGGTGTTGATGGATGATTTGATATATTTTGGATTTGCCGATGGTGCTAGTCGGCACACTCAGAATCTTGCTTCCGCAACTTGGGTGATTTATTATCCATATGGCCAGCTGATGATGTCCAGGGGAGTATGCATTGGTCCTATTTCAAATAACATTGTTGAATATACTGTCGTTATTAATTTACTATCCAAAGCAATTTCTTATGGGATTGATTCGTTGGTAGTTTATCTAGACTCACAACTGGTGGTGTCACAATTAAATAACATTTATCGGGTTCGTGATTCTTATTTATATCACCAATATTTTAGAGTGAGAATGTTGCAATGATCATTTATTTATATTATATATGTTCACATTCCACGATCTGAGTATTCATTAGCAGACCCTATTTCTAATCAAGCATTAGATTGCCATATTAATCATTCATCAAATTAAACAAACATAAAAAAAAATTGAATCTGTATATATATCATAAAATCGCCTGTGTATATATAAAGTCTTCAAAAGATAATATACAAAATTGGGATGAAATGCTCATAATCATGTCCAGTCTGTCTATCGACCTAGCTCAAGATGAGTGGCTAAAAAGTTAACTACTGCATTGGCTACACGCTGAAGTATGTGGAACTAGTCCAGTGGTACCCCTACCACACGGCACTACATCTCCTCCGGTAGATCCTCTATGGCTATCATAGATACCTGGTGAGTCAGCCTCACCAAGTTTCTCTGAATTGCATATAGGACTCTTTCTATCTCAGCTACTGCCTCTTCAGCACATCTTCCGTGACACCTGTGCCTCGGAAATCCATCTGGTCTCACTGGACCCACATATGGAACATGGTCATTTTGTCAGTATTTTGTCTCATCAAAAATATTTCTAAGTTCATTTCATATTTAAAAAAGGGAAAAAATCTTAAAATTTACAAAAACTTAAAAAATTGTTACTTATGTCTCCCCATGTTGCGTTTGGTGGCAACACCAAGTATAGATCTCCTCGGAAGTCCATACTAGCATACGGGTAGTCGTCGACTGCAATGATTTGTTGGTCCCACTAGGCAAAAAACTCATCATCGAAAGTCATCCTAAGCACGCCCCCGCCTCCAAGGTGTTTCATCAAGTCAGCCCATCTACCCATCCAAGGATCTTGAGGGCTATTGATGGAGACAGATACTTTGGGACATAACCCAGGTACCTTCTCGAAGAAGAATGAGCATAAGATAGTCCCATATCCAAATTTCTTTGTCTGACCCTTCTGAATAGAGGTCAATTGGCTCTTCATGTTGGTCAGAAGAGGCGTGCACCAGTCGAAACCGTGGTAAGGCATTCCACTGCCAGGCTTGTGGACACTCATGAAGCATGATGCAGTGAAGCTGATCCATTTACCCTCGCAATGGTAAATAGTAGAATCCTTAGAGATAAACTTTCCACGTTTTTTATTGGAATCTGACTTCCAATCTTCTCTGGGTGTCCAAAACAGTGTATATGTACATAGTCTTCTACTGAAAGACTACTTCTTGTCCTACAGTCGAATGCACAACTTCCCCTCTTTGGGAGAGACTTGTAATAAAGTAGATGTCTTCAACCTCAATCCGTAGAGGCATCTAGTTTATCATGCAGACATCATCCTCTGCACTCTAGTATTGGATCAGCAGTTCGAGTAAGCGCGTGTTGGATTTCATGTTTGGCATTTTGAAGAATTTCAATAAGCCACAGCCTGTCAATGCATTTAGTGCATTTTGGTCATTCATTACCTCATTATCAATTGTGGTATGCTCTCTTTCTCTCCATGTGATGGTCATCCTGAAAAAAATTGAGTTTCAACCGTTAGTTTTTGTGTTTAAACTTTAACTCACATACATGCGGGTTCCCTTTACACACAGTCACGTGTAGGGTTGTCGTATATGCGAGTTGATCACATCCAACCCACGTGTATGCAGAGTTGGATTTTTGGGCATAAATTCCCACGATCAAATATTTATGAAAACTTCTAAAAACTATCACAAAACATTACAAGCATGATTTGAGGGTTACCTGATAACTTTGGTGTGATTTGAACGGTCCAATTGTTTAGAGGCAAGCTTGCTCCTTTTTGATCCATAGCTCTTTGCTCCAAACATAAATAAAAAACATTGTGAGTCCAAAAGTCATTATATAACTTTGAAATTGCAAAATATTTTTTCAAAAATTGGTTTTTTTCTCATGGATTTTTTTACCTGTGGGCTTGGATTATCGAGAATGGGTTTTTTTTTAGGATATTTTGGAGACTTCTTCAAGATGTTATTTCGGTCCCATGACCGATGACCCATCATGGCAGGTATCGTTCACTCACTAGCATATAGGTTATGGAAAACCATTTTTTCCACTGCATCTTGCATACTAGCCTTTGTTCAGTGATACATTAGCCATAGGGTCGACCCCATCGTGTCTTGGTTAGCAAACCATGTTCACTCACTGATTTTTAAATCATGATGTGATGGTAGAGCCATCCTTTACATGGGCATCTTAGTTAGAACCTAGCTAACATTGGTTGCCCATGCTGCTACATTGAGTAGGCTCGGGAGTCCTCTTTAGTCCCGCCATGACTTGTGTATTGAAGACACATTCTCTTTTCTTCTGCGCTGATTTCTGGCCTTATACTCTAGAGGCTCCTTTGTGTTGAGTTGTACTACTACATTGCATTTTGACTATTTGCACCTTTTGGCCTTGAGTTGGCTTCACTTGGACTCATATTTAAGCCACTTATTTGACCATGTCTTCTGCAAAATCAACCATGCAATCACTTAGCTTCTGCAACTTGATGCATCCTTTGACCCGTGGAAAGAACATCCCTTTGAGTGTCCTTGACCAGTTTCACCTCCCTGTATTTGAGCATAGGAATGTTCCCATCCCAGGAACTAGATCATATGTTTCTCTGACACTCGTTCTTTCCATTGTACTATAGCATTCTTTTATTCTTTCTCCATCTTAAAGAAAAAGACAAAAAAATATATATTCCAAAAACAGCGGGAACGGGACAACATTTCCATATTTTGTTGGTAGCTAGAGTCAGTCATGTCACCCTTGACCAAAGCACTCAAAAGAAAGTCTCTCCTCCATTTTGGGCAGGGTTTAGTTTGACATAGGTACGCCTTAACCTTGTTATTGAGTCAGTACTCCTCTGATTGGTTACCTCTTCCAATCATATGGAAAGTTTTCTCGTGCCTCCTGCATGACGAACTTATACAAAGTTATCATATGCTTCCATATCGTCATCATTGAGTCGTGATTTTTTCAAGGGAAGTAAGCCTGAGTTGGCCTCTCTGTGGTGTCTCTTGACCTATTTTTCAGTCGGCCATCCCTAGTTGTCAGTGTCATGTTTGTCATCACATCAGTTATATTGGTCCTTTGCTCGTGCCAGTTTGAGAAATTCTCCATTGACTTTTTGCTGGCAGGTCTTGTCCTTATCGACGACGACATATTGCTCTGAGGGCAGGCCTAGAACCGCACCCTGGCCCTATTTTCATTATTGATAGGTCACCTTGTGCTCAGCATCGATCAGTATCATGGGTCTTTGATTGAGTGGTTTCCCTTGTGTTCGACATCAGCTTTCATTATCACACATTGCGATTCGTGCAATGCCTTGGTTTCCATTTGACCCTATTGGTGGATTCCTCGCCTCTGTGTTAGCTTTCATTATTGGTTGGTTCAGAGGGTTTCTATCGTGCACTAGCTACATCTTGTGTATGCTAGAAACGTGCTTCAGTTGGGTTACTACATCTTTTTCGTCTGATTCCTTCCACATTATTGGCCTACGAGTTACACTCGCGCTAGATTGATGAAGGATTCCTTAATGCCTTCCTTCTAGTTGATCTTTTCCTATCGACTACAACTCATTTGCTCTGGGACAAAGATCTAGAGTCCATTTGGCTGTACCTTGGGGTTTGCAGTCATCAATGGCAGATTCCTTCACTATCGACAATGGGAAACCATCATTGTACCCTGATTGATAGATTCTTCCAAGTGTTCAACTTCAGCTCATTTATTCGCACTTGTTAGATTGTACTGGGTACCTTGACTCTCATTTTCATTATCAATGAGTAGTCTCGCATTTGTTAACGATATACATCAATGACCAGTAATCAAATGATTTCTCACATGGTCAACCTCAGATAATTTATTCCCATTGTGTAGAAATGTATTGTGATGGTCGGTGAAGACCTCAGGTTGCATCAGCATGTCTTGGTTCAATTGTTAGTTGCTCCTATTGTTACTAGTTGATACCATCCACAGTATATGTTGCAGTTCTTCACAGCGACATCTTATATGCTGGCATCCGAGTTGCGATGTAGTATCATTTTATTCCATCATGTTAATTTG
This sequence comes from Pinus taeda, assembly GCA_000404065.3. Classification (NCBI taxonomy): domain Eukaryota; kingdom Viridiplantae; phylum Streptophyta; class Pinopsida; order Pinales; family Pinaceae; genus Pinus; species Pinus taeda. The sequence continues at coordinate 46,414 of APFE030125487.1, read as the reverse complement.
GTACTATTGGGATCTGTTTTTGACATCAGTGACCAGCTTCATATTTCAGCCTCATTGATCGTCTTATTATATGTGATATTTAGACGTACTTTTTTTATCACAATTAGATGATCCATTATGTACTTTCAATTCTTTGTACTTGTTTACATATTGGATCTGCTTGTACTTGATATGCGGACATGCTTTGCTTTCTCTGAGCATGGGTATGCCCGCCTCAGACAACATTTTCTTTCTTATCTCTTTTTGATGGCTTGGCAGGCTAAATTCTGGTGAAGTCCTTCTCAGTTTCGACACGATTCTTTCCATACACTTAATACATTTCGGCCATCATATACCCCTTCTAACCTCATATATTAGGGGGCATCTGTTATAGCACCATTTATCACCCTTGGCATTTGTGATGCTTGGTTTATGGCCTAGGGAAACCCCTCCTTCTAGAATTGGTCCAAATATATTAAAAACAGTGTTTTATTCCGTGTACGGTACTTTGTCTTGAGATAAAAGCATATACATGCGGGTTAGTCAATGCCCAACTTGCGTATATGTGTTAAAACACTTAAAAAAATTAAATTTCCTTAATTATGGATGGAGTTCATGGATTTTACCTATTGATTACCTCCTATTGCTCATGGCCCAACTGTTTCCCATCTAAAAAACTAATTGGGAGAAGTATAAATAGACTTTTATGGGAAGGCCTTAAGGAGGAGAAGAGATAGATTTATTATACTGAGATTATCCCTGACTAAGTTTGATGAATCCTTGTGCCTCATGCACTTCCCCAAGCTTTAGGAAACACTTGTTTCCTTGATTATAGATATTCTCACTCTTGCTTGAGATATCATGGTGTTGGTTATGGAAGAAGATTGTTGAAAGCTAGGATAGGATGAATCGGGAGGACCATTCCACTTGGAGCCAGAAGAAGAAGACTTAGGTGAATTTGGGGGGGGGGGGAGATCCCCC
>APFE030125487.1:24164-40102 GCA_000404065.3 Pinus taeda | reverse complement strand
GGGGGGAGGGGGGGGACTTGCCCCCCCCACGGGGCTTCGGGGGGGTGATTCCCCCCGGATGGGGGGTCCGGGCGCTAGTGGTCCCCCAGCGGGGGTTTCGGGGGCAGTGCCCCCAAAGCTAAAAATAGATGAAAAATTGCCTTGTAAAAGTCTAGTAATTTCTAGTTAATCTGGGTCATTCATTATCTGGATGATCTGACGGTATAAGTTATGTTTAATTTAGGGTTTTTTGCCCTAGAAGGCAACCCCTCACTATATATGAGGGAATTGTATTGTGTCTATGTATATCTGTATTATGAGTGAGGAAGACAGAGGAGATTGAGAGCAAAGAGGGTGCTATAGCGGATCTGTTGTAGGTTGCATCTCTTCAGTTTTTTGGATAATATAATAAAATAAGGACTGACTGTTTCTCCGTGGACGTAGCACAAACTGGGTGAGCCACATATTTCTGTGTCTCTCTTGTTTTATGTGTTTTCCATGTTTATATTTCTGCAATATTTTATGTGTTCCATCACTCTGTAATATATAATTTTCTAGAACAATTGTCTGATACTTCTTCTAGGACTGCATGTTGAGAGGTAATTTACTCTCCCTCTCAACAACCAAGTCTCTAACATTTGCCTTGCTCCTCAAGGCTTTGCATGCATCTTGAACCTCAAGAGCATATAGGTTCTTGACTCGTGAACTGATTTGTTTCACCTGTCTGGTGGTGATGTGTCTAAGAAAAACCTCTCCCTTACTAAAGACAACATCGTAGCCTTTGTCCTCCAACATCGCGACCGATACCAAGTTATTCTTAAGTCCAGGCACATACTTCACATATGTCAAGGTGATAGAAGCTCCATGCTCCCTCTGAAAAGCAATAGTGCCCACTCCTAAAACACTAAACCTTTCATTGTCACCCATCTCTATGTGCATCTTGAGGCCTTTCTCCTCTAAGGTACTGAATAAACTTTTATTTCTAATCATGTGGAATGAGGCTCCACTGTCAAGATACCAACCACAACCCATCATTGATGACACCATGCATGCGATGAGGGTAAATTCCATTTCGAACTGAGAGGCTAATGCCTCACCTTCCGATCCTTCTAAGGATCCCTTCTTGGACTTCTTCAATGGGCAATTAGTCGCATAATGTCCCATCTCGTGACAAATAAAGCATCTCACTTTAGACTTGTCACTCTTCTTCCTTCCATGAGAAGAATTCGATTCAGAATGGGACGCCCTCCCCTTCCCTTTCCTTGCCTTACTTGCTAAGGCCAGATTTTCTTCATCATCATCCTTGGATGAAGAACCATCTCATGTTCTCCTCTTGATCTCCTCCTGCATGAGATCCGACCACAGTAGTTCCCAATCTGGTAGTTTCTCCCTTCCATTCACAGAGTCCTAGTAGCTATTCTAGCTCTTTGGAAGGCCAAGGAGAGCGAGGCTCACCATATCATCATCGGAAGTAGTTATTCCCACACTTCTAAGCTTATCTCTGCAAGTGGTGAGCTTGTTCAGATATGTGGAAATAGTATCGTCGTTCTCCATCTTGATTCTTCGAAGCTTATATTTGAGCGCCAATTTCCTCTACTCGTTACTGTTCTGATAGAGGTCCTTCAATGTCTTCCACATTGAATATGGAGTATCCTTCCCATGGAGACTCAATACAATATGGTCTCAACTCCCTCAAGGATGATCCGTCTCACCCTCGCTACACACTTCTTCCTCTCAACCAACTCTTGTGCATTAGTTGAACCCGAGTTTGGGATTTCTTGATCAATGAAATCCTTCAAGCTGTTGTCTTCTAATACAACCTCCATGCGATCTTTCCATGCTATGTAATTCGAGCCGCCTTCCAAGACATACTCAAGTCTCAAGCCATGGAACACCATTAGCCAACCTTGAAGTATGATAATAATTTGATTTGCTCCTACAACCTTGAACTTCAAACTTCGAATTCTCTTCTCCATATACTGTTCACTGCTCCGATAATCTTAGCTCTCATACCATGTAAAATTTCTTGCAAATTCTCTGCAAATCCACCTCTAAGATCTATGTAGTAAATCCGACTATAGATTAACTTGATAATGCAATATACCAAAGCAAAATACTATAATCTACTTCTACTATCAAACTTGTGGAAGCTTAAAGATTGAGTTGAATCAGAGCTGAACACATATAACCATAAGAAGAAGAATAAATATACATGAAACACAGAAAATACTCAAGGGAAAGCCTCAGCTAAAAACCCCACTATATGTATTATCATACAAGGTGGAAATACATCATAATTATACAAATCCTTAGCTCTCACAGCTAGCCAGCTCTCAGTACAATCCTCCTGGATGCTCACAGGCAAACAAAGCTTCTCACAAGCCTTCTCCTCTACCCTCCAAGCTCCTATTTCCTTGCGCAGTTACCCACTAAGGCCAGATTTTCTTCATCATCAACCTTGGATGGAGAACCATCTAGAGTGCTCCACCTGATCTCCTTCTGCATTTGTAACAATTTTATCTTCAGTCATTTCACCTCTTGCTACAACTGCATTTTTATTCAACCTATCCATGATTAAGCATTCTTTATTATCAAACACTAACTTGTAGTGTTGTTCCATCATATTTCCTACAGAATATAGGTTCTTCTTCAATGTTGGTGTCAACAAAATGTCCTCAATTAACTTATTCTTTCCATTTAATGGTGGTATTGCAACTGTGCCTTTCCCTTTCACCTCAGAAACACTATAATCACAAAATATGACTTTCCCATAATAATTGTCACTGATTTTGGTAAACAACTCCTCTTGATATTTCATATGAGTTGAACATCGCAAATCAATATACCATGCTTCACTTTCTTCACTATGTTCCATCAAACTTGAGATGAGTAACTTCTCATTCCTAGTTTCTTCAACAATTGTATTAGCACCTTTTCACTCCATATCTCGCATTTTTGCATAACAATCTCTTTCAAGATGGCCAATTTTTTGACATTAATAACATCATGGTCCTCCACCTCTTCCTCCATTTCTGCCTCCATCTCTTCTTTGTCCTCTTCCACAAGATCCATCTCTGCCTCTTCCTATGAATTGAATGGGATTCCTTCCTCTACCTCTCGAAGGAGATGCATTTCCTTGTGAATTTTTTCTTATTTTTGTTTTGATTCAGATTATGAGATGGTCCCCTACTCCTTCCTCTTCCTCTATGCTTTGCAGAAAAGGCATGTTCTACTTGCTTAGATGGTTGATTCTCTTCAACAGTTAATAAAAATCCACTTAATTAATCAATTTTCATGGTATTTAAGTCTTTGGAGACCATAATATTGGTAGTGACCATCTAAAATTTGGGAAAAACACTTCTTAAAATATTTTCAATTAGCCTTCTTTTTGGAACATCTTAATCTAATGACCTCATCTGATTAACAAGATCTTGCATTTTTGTGGTGTAATCATGAATGGATTCATTACTTTTTATATGGCATTTTTCAAAATTAATCCTTGATGTTTGCAATTTAGCTACAACAACACCTTCATATGTGTTCTTTAAGATATCCCATGCTTCTTTAGATGATATTGCACCACTGATTCTTGGCAATATAGATTCTTCAAGAGCATTGACTATAAGTGAAAGCACTTCATTATCTTTCTTAATGAGTTCTTTAAGAGATTTTTTTTCATCATCACTTAATTCTTTGAATTCATCAGGAGAAGGCAAAGTGCATCCATCAATTACAGGTTCCCATAAATCTTTGGTGATGAATATAGGTTGCATGTGTTTGCTCCAATAAAAATAGTTTGTGCCAACAATTTTAGTCAATACAACACTGCTTGTCACCATGAGGAGAGTAAGAGAGAGTGATAGAGAGAAAATGCACAAAAAAAATACAATGTGTCCCACTTCAATCCATGAAAAAAACTAAATGTCCGAAAAATTGGAGCTCATCCACCACCACAATTTTTTTTATTATTATTAACTAAAAGAGCACAATATAACACAACAAATCCACAATTATAATCAATTTCTCCTTCAAACAAAAGCAATCATAAATCACTGATTTTCATCTCACTTACAAATCCCTTTTTCCTTAAGAAAACATTACAAAATATCCATTTAAAAGGTTGAAATTGTCTCACCTTCAATTTTCGTCTCACGTACAAATCCCCTTTTTCTTAAGAAAACATTATAAAATATCCATTTAAGAGGTTGCAAATGTACCGTCCATTTAAAATTAAATACAAAATCAATTAATTCTCATGTTCTCCTCACTAATTCTCTCTCCTACCTTCATTTTCCCACTAATTCTCTCTTTTATTTCTCCTTACATTGACAAATAAACAATCTTCTTATTCACTCGTACAAAGGAGCTATTAAAAATCTATATTGCAGTGGTGATACTTTAAAAAAAAAATCCACGCTTGTGGTCTCCACTAATTCTCAAACTCATAAATATTAAGGTCACAAACATTCATTTTCAAAGCCTTTTTCTCACTCCATGTCAACCTTGAATGAATGATATATAAAATACTTTTTAATTACAAAGTTTACGTAAATCGCTCCATTCCTATTTCACGTATATTAAAAACACGTTATTGATCCACAAATCACAAATCAATTGGCACGGGGGCTCACACCGTATAGCTTCATTCCAGTGCACACTACTTCTCCAAGCAGGGGATGTTGCAGTGACTTTCCCACAATCCGTCGGTGATACCACTCCACCACAGTCGCATGTACAGGCTTCACTTTAATTTATAGCCAAGTCAGAACTCACTCTTCTTTTCAGATTTCAACACAACATTTTTTCAACGCAGGTCTACTACACAATTTTTATACTTTCACGCCCCGTGCCCACAATTGACAGAGCTTTACAACACGATCAACTCAAAACTTGGGCTTTGAGCCTCAAAACATGTCGTGGGGGCGATTCCATGTCTAACGCATCAACCATGGCCTCTTTCCACAGTTTGCCATCATCTAAATCTACTGCTTTCCTAACAGTTATGGGATCATCATTAATAATAGGTAAAGAAAAATTTGAACATAAAGCAGCTGGACTATACCTTTCTGACTACATTCTTTCTCGAACTGATCTTCTCATAGCTAGAGTTTGTGGCTCTTCATCTTCTGATTCCTCTTCGTCTATATAGTCTGATTCCTCCTCCTTTAGCTCAAACTCTATCTTTTCATGTTTCTTTGGTAGGATTTCATGTTTAATAACATATTTAACCTTTCTAAACACCACATTGCTGCTACACACAACCTTCCTTGTTTATGGTTCCAAATATTTTAACCTTTTAAACCATTCTTATACCCAATAAAGATGCGCCTTTCAAATTTACAATCCAACTTGTTTATTTTCTCCTTTGGAACATGTACATATGCATCACATCAAAATACCCTCAGATGTGAAAGAGAGGTTTTCTTACATGTCCATACATCTTGTGGAGTCTTATCCTCCAACACTGATGAAGGTGCTTTGTTGACTAGGTAACATGTAGTTTCCACCTCCTCTACCCAAAATTCGACAAAAGAGACGCACAACAAAATAGACGCACCACAAAAGAGATGCACTGACCATTCGAGACAAATAGAGACTGAGTATAACAGATAAAGCTTCGAATGAACTTACTGATATATAAGACTGTGGCTTCCCAAACAACACCTCTGAACACAGATATCCAATCCTCAGGAGATCACCCGCGACACGACCTCTCTCCACGGGTCTTCACTCCAGCGCCTTACAGTTCAAGCCTCTTTCGGATTACAGGAACTGTCCTCAGACAGGCGGCCCAGTAGGCTTCAATATTAATAAAAGCAAGAGAATACAAAGCTTATTGTCTCAGACTCAAAACTTAGAAACACTCGAAACGATCAAGATGATCTGAATGATCTCCCAACACTTTCTTATATAGTATTATGTCTATCTATGCTTATCTAAAACTGACGTCAAAAGAAAATAATTGAGGGTCCTGTTAGTATCTTTATCCACCGACGGTGTCTACTCAATTCTTTTCTGTACAAAAGAATCATGTCACAACATGTGATCAACATTATCACATTGCTGACGAAGATTCTACCAAGTGGGACTTCTTGTTTCCCAAAGATCCTCTTTGGATGGTTCTGGAGATGGTTCGTATTTGTCCAGCTGTTGTTGATAGTACCGGTCCATGAGGCGATTATACTGTTCATCGATTCCATCATTTGGATCTTGTGCATCTGTCATTTCTGCTTTTTCTTTTTCTTGCATTATTGTTGTCCGACTAGATGCTGCTGATGAAGATTCTCCTTTGCTGAGATTCGTCTTTATCTTGTGTAGGCCCGTTTGTTGTGGAGTATGCATCGCTTCTTGCTTTTCCACTTGTTTAAAAATGGAAGAGCACTAACTTCAATGTCAAGAAACGAATCTTTAAAAGCATTTCTAGTCGCAGGTGATTTCTGAACTGCCAGCTCAACTCCATCTAACAGTTCCCACTTAAATATCTGGAACATATTTGTGGAACTTTCAATTGCATGCTGGATCCATAACCGACAATTTTCATTTAATTCAACTTTATGTTGCCATCCCAATTCAAATATCATTGATGTACAGATTCTTTTAGAAATCATCAGACTTATGAGGTGGATGACATTATTATTCCAATTTGGATGTGAAACTGAAATTGTTATTAATGCCTTCTGATTAATTATAAACTTGAGTGCTTTAGGTTGACCCTGCAAATCATCGAGTTTTTTGAGAATCTGCAATTTCTCAACCAATCTTAAGTTTCCAAACTGATGAAACCATTCGGCATGTTGTTTAATCAGCTCCTGGTTGTTGCTGGATTCAATGTTGCCAATTTTTTCGTGACTAAAAACCTGATCAAAAGGATTTGGCTTAATATCATCTCTAATCCTTAAACTATGAAAATCCCAAGGATATGCAAAAAATTTTAAATATTGCACAGATCTCTGTATGCATTGGGATATTCTGGTAACTAGGATCTTTGTACATTTTCCTCCTCTGATTTCCCAATCTGCAAATTTTTCAAAAATATCATATTGAGGGAAAACATCAGTATTTGCATAATTCTCATCAATCCTTTGGATAAATGCTGATTCTAACTCTTCAAAGATTTCAGGAATTTTTAAAGAAACCAAATATTTTACCATTTCTTCATTCATGGGTATTTCTTCAAGATCTAGGATCTTAGCACCTGTGAATAATTGAAGTGAAAAATCAACTCCTCCTATGATCTTGTAATAATTGAGAATCATGAGGGTCCAGATCATCTCTTTAGTGTAAACACTAGACCATAGATCAGTAAGGCTTCTGAAATAAAGCTTGACTTTCATGTTCGGTAAAGAAAAGATTTTTACCAAATTATCATCTAAGCCCAAGGAGATACCAAAGTTCTTTGACTGCCATGCTTGGCACTTACGAATCCACATGTTTCTTCTGAGCCGTAATCCTACCACGTTTTTTATTTCTTCTGTTAAACAACTGGCATGGTTTTCTAAAATTCTGAATCTATCTACAAAAGTTGCAAAGTTATCATCTTCTGGCTTTTTACCTGGAATGTCGAAAACTGAATATGTACATGTTATATACATTTTGTTCATGTCTCTTGTCAAAGAATATGTCAGGAAGTTTGAGTTACCTGGGATCCACTCAACTTCAAAATCGAACTGTTGAAACTAGATCTGCCAGGCTAATATTCTGCCTTTAGGAATTTGTCTTGAAATTTTGGCAGATAAAAAGTATTTGAAATTTTTGGAATCGGTCCTAACCAAAAACTTGACGGGAGTAAGATATACCTCAAATCTTTGTATCCCATTAAATATGGCTAATGTTTCATTTTTAGCAATGAAGTAATTCTTCTAGCTTGATGTGAATTCACCAGAAGCATATCCACAAAGATTCTCTTCAAGTTTACCTTCACTGTTTTTTCTTTGTTCTAATAATACAGCGGCCCAAAAATCTAAAGAAGCATCAGTCTGAAGGATAAGCAAACCATCACCTGGTGGTTGAAGCTTCGGTAGATGCTGACATTCTTCTTTCAAGCTTTTAATAGCTTTAGTTGCTTCTTGTGACCAACCTTGCTTTATATGTCTTCTAATAGGCGTTGTCTTCTCTGTCAAATTTGGAATATACTTGTGAAGATAATTCAAGACTCCCAAAAATCTTTGAGTGGTCTTGGTATCCTTCAATTCATCAGGAAACTGTGTCAATTTGGTTAAAACATGGGGTTGCATCTAGATTGCACCATTAGCAACATTAATTCCAAGAAAATCAATATTATCCTGAAACAGAGACATCTTTCTTTCTGACAAAACTATTCCATGTTGCTGGACTTCTTTTAAGAAAACTTCTAAATGCTCTAGATGAGTATGTATATCTGGGCTATGGACAAGAATATCATCTATATAAGTAACCATAAAGTCATATTTAGCAAAAATGTAATCCACTCTTCTCTGAAAAAATGCTGGGGCGTTTTTAAGACCAAATGGTACCACCCTCCACTGGTAAAATCCTGCTGGGCAAATGAAAGCGGTTTTATGCCGGTCCTCTGGCTGGATCTGAATCTGATAATATCCCGATTTCATATCAAACTTACTAAACACCTTGCTGTGTTGAATCTTTTGCATGATTGTTTCAAGCCTTGGTAATGGGTAATTGAAACCTTGAGTAATAGCATTGAGAGGTTTATAATTGATTACCATCCTTGGCTTACCTCTTACTATCTCAGAATGATTCCTCACAAGAAAGGCTGAGCAAGAATAGTGAGATTCACTTGGCTCAATGAGCTGCATTTGTAGCAGTTCTTTTATCTGATTCTTTATCTCCTGCTCATCTGCTGGGGTACAGGGAATCATCTTACCTTTGACTCCATTATCATGCAAAGTGACGATTTCTTGCATCGGACTCTCTGTTACCCAAAACTGTTGTGGGTTTTCAGAACAACTCTTCAAAAGTCTTTGATAAATATCACTTTGTTCTGTTGACCAGTTGGGGTCTATACATGCCAATTGTTTTGTTTTTTATTCTGCTCTTTGCTCATAAAATTGTAACACTTCCTGCCAATCATCAGAATCTTGTTTTGGTTTTCTAGTTCCTATTCTTTTCTGGCTATTTTCATTCCTAGCTTCTGAGTTTGCAATAAACAATCTCGCAACAACAATAGCTTTCTTCTTTAGATTAATAACCAATTTATCCTGGCTGATTGTAACTGGAAGAACGGAAATTATAAATGGCATTCCCAACATAAGACTTGCTGAGGGATCAAAATGCTGAATTGCAGAAATCTTAACAATACTCCCTCCAACTTTTAAAGAGATATTATCAACATAATGTGTCAGATTCACTGATCCTCCTATGGTTTCTGAAACCAAAATATTTTTGAGCGGTTTCCACAAAGATTTAAATAAAGATGGTCTAGCCAAATTGTTTGATCCACCGGTATCAACAAAAGCATCTACTGAAATCCATTCATTTCTGACCTGAACTTGAACCGGTATATAAATTAGGCTATTTGTTTTGACAATCTTTTTTAACAATCCATTTTCCTCTATTCGTTTAATCTCTGGTTGTGGAAGACTTGTGGAAACAGATGTTTTCTTTTCAAAAGGACAGAAAGCATTTAATTGTGGAAATTGTGAGATAGGCGGTTTAGATTGATTGTCTATAAAAGAAACTGTGCTTGCAGATTCATTATCTGAATCATCTTATGTCTCACTGGTAACTTCATAGTCTGTGCTACTTTCTTCCTCACTATAATGTTGTTCTTCTTACCAATCATTATCATTATCGGAACAAGACTGACATAAATTCATTTTATGTACAGTATCTTCTTCTTCTTCAACTTCTAGATCTGATATTTCAGTTAAAATATATACATCTGAAACATCATCGTCTGAACATACAACTGACCAATCATCCTGAAATTCATTAATATCTATACAAGCTTTTAAAGCACTAGATGACTTTTGTGGACACTTCCTTGCAAAATGTCCTCCTTTTTTACAAATGAAACAACAGTTGTTGTTTCTTGGATTCTTTCTTTTCTTCAAAAATTTATATCTTCTGAATGGCTTTCTTGGATTAGAGACTCTCTTGGGTTTGTATTTGCCATACCTTTTGAATTTCTTCTTTGATTTAAAAGGCGTCCATGGTAAGACTATTTGACAGACATTTGAGCTTGGAGTAATATCATGAGCTTTCTTCTGCCAACATAAATATTTGACCTTTTCTGTGACTCAGAACAGAAGATCAACCCAATATATTTGTTCTAGTGTTTTATACTGTAACTCTATGTCTTTCATCACAAGGTCTCCTAAATTGCCTGGTAGTTTGGACAGGTATGAGATTTTCTGAGCCACATCATTAGGAAGATTTTCTTTAAAAACCTTAGCCATGAAATCTTTAGTGAATTGATCTAAACATTTGAGATCTTTTAATTCCATTCTGCTAAGATCAGTTATAAGCTGTTTTTTCTCATCAATTGGTTCTGGTACGAACTGTGTTTTTAGTAACAGTTCTAGAGTGGCTAAACTAGCTTGCATAACAGCTGGTCTTTCTTGCTCAGATGGTCCCATCCACCAGTCATAGACCATTCCTTCCATTCTCTTTTCTGCTAGAAGAATAATAGATATATTATCCAATTTTGTTGTAACCTGCATTTGATAAAGGGCTCCTATCCAGATTCTAATTGATTCTACTAGGTTAGAAGAATTATCTAAATCTAGAATATAGCCACTGGCATTTGTTGCTGACAGGTCTTCTTCAACTCTCGGATATTTAGCTACTTCTCTCAACACATGTGCCTTATTTTGGTTACGTATAGATGGCAAAATAAAATATGGAAACTTAGAGGCGGCCTCTGATAAAGTCATCACTTCCTTTTTAGATTCAAAGGGTTTATCTGCTATCATTGTCCTTGATTCACTGGTTAATTTTCCAGTATCTTTAGAAGTACCCTCATCTGCAGAAGTTTTTTCTTCTGAGTTTTCTTCGATTTCCTCTAAATCCCAATGACTAGGGGCAAACATATCTCTATGAAATTTTGGAATTTCTTTGGCCTTTTTCTTTTGTTTTCTTCTTCTTCTTTCTTCTTTTTCTTGCTTCTCTCTCTGTTGCTCATCATATAGCAACTTTAGATTAGCATTGATAAGTTCAGCTTGCACTCCTAGGTCATCTAGAACATCCTCGGCATAAGAACACCAAGTAGTCAAATAATTTCCTATCTGATGTACTTGATCCATATCACTTGTGTTCTATGAATTATGTTCTAGTAATGGGGCACAATCAGCTCTAGTAGGTGGCTGTTTGGAAGAAGATTAAGTAGTACAAAACTTTGTTTTGGGTGGCCATTTTCCTCCTTTCACATATCTCTTAGATGCATACTGAAATTCTTCTGTGGGTGGGAAATTATGTACATATGTTCTAAACATCTTATTTACAGCTAGAAACGGCTTTTCTTCTGGTATGTACAACTAGGTATCAGACAGTGGAGTAAGTGGAGTACTAGTGGAAGCACTAGGTTCTTCTGGTATAGAAATCTGGCGATAGAAAGATCTTCTTCCACTAGTAAGGACTGGTTCACTTTGGGCTGGTAACACATTTTTTCTGGCAAAGCAATAGGTCTTGGTATTGATGGTTGACTAGGCAAGATTTTCACAGAGTTATCTGTTACATACATTCTCTTGACCAATTTATTTGAACTATTTGTAGCTAGAGACTTATATTGTATATACCAATCACTAGGCAAGGCTTCTTTATCATAATGAACTCCTTCAATTTGTGCATTGCCTACACCTACTGCAACACAATCCTTTAACACTGGTTGTTTTAGCTTTGGATGCACTGTATTCGTTAATTGAAATGAAGTATGGATGATTACTGACAAATACTCACTATCATCAACCATTGAGAGACCTTGAACTCCTATCAAAGTTTTCCAGCAATCTTTGAGATGGACATCTGTTAAACTGATTGCATAATCAGGGAAGATTGTTCCATATTAACATCCCGAGGAAAGATTTCCTTGTATTGTTCCTATTCGGGCATGATCATATATGTTGTGTCTTGTATCAAAGAGTTCTGCTATACAAGGAGTGTTCAAACCTCTACGAACCAACGGGGCTAACCCTATCCTTATTCCCCCAAAATATAAATAGAAGAATCTTTTCTCTGCATGATATTTTCTGAACTTCTTAATTTCTTCATCAGAAAACAAATTCAAACCTATAATTTGTACAGATGGACCTTTAATTCTGACTTTTAGCTCGACTTCTTTAAAATAGGCCTTTTTAGTTAATTTGAACATTGCAGGGACTGGATAAATTTCTTTTGTGTTTAAGGCAAGGGGATTCCAGTTTTCTGGATCTTCTACCTTTTCATGTTCTCCTAGATCTATCTCATGGGATCTATTTTCTACTTCAGAGATGGAAGTTTTATCTATCGTAGAAAAGGATCTCAAAAATTTCGCCATAATGACAAACAATTATATTCCAGAGATTGACTGAAGTAGCATTTATTTACTCAGTATTCGAAAAACAAAATACTTTTCGAAGGCTACCTGGCTAGCTTCAGGCTCTGTCTATAGAATTCAAACAGAATCGGGGTATGGCTCTGATACCAAAAGAGACGCACCACAAAAGAGACACACTGACCATTCGAGACAAATAGAGACTGAGTATAACAGATAAAGCTTCGAATGAACTTACTAATATATAAGATTGTGGCTTCCCAAACAACATGTCCTATCCCGACACCATTGAGCATGCTTCTTCCCTTTTCCATCAACATCCTGTTCATTATTTTCGCAACTCCATTTTTCTGAGGTGTTAATGGAGAGTCTTCTACCATGCTATACCACACTTCCTATAAAACTCTTGAAATTCCTTCTTGCAAAACTCTCCACCGTTAAGTATCCTCAACACCTTTATCTTCTTCTCTATCTAGTTTTCCACCAAAGCCTTAAATTCTTTAAATTTGTAAAAGACTTAAGATTTATTCCTGGGCAAATATATCCATGTATTCATTGAGAATTCATCTATAAATGATACATAGTATGCAAACTTAACTAGTGATGGAACCGACACAGGTCCAAACACATCACTGCGAACAACCTCTAATATTTGTTTCGTTCTCTTAGCACCAGAGGGGAAACTCACCTGATTCTGCTTCCCATTTACACAATTTTCACAGAAATTAAAATCCATAGAGAAATTAGACATACATTCTACCATACCATTACCATGAAGTATTCAAAGATCCATCTCTCCAATATGTTCAAGCCTTTGATGCCACAGCATGGTCATTTCTCTAGAGAGCACTAGATTTTCTTCTCCACTTTCAGAAACCACACAATTTTTTCACCCATCAACAATAGTGCTACCTTGAAGCTTGTAAAAAGTTCCAATCTGAAATCCCTACCTCAATACTAGTGCTCCCCGCAGGTATCTTTCTCGAACACTTTTTTTACACCTACATGATCCATCTTGCTTACATAAATAAGATTTTTGGCCAATGCAAGAATATGAAAAACACTCGGAAGTGTTTTAATCCTTCCACCTTGCAACTTCAACTTGACTTTTCTGCGACTAACAATTCTAGCCTTCTTATCATCCCCTAAAAGGGCAACACCACCATCATATTTATCATACTCGTAGAACCACTCCCTATGGAGAGTGAAGTGAAAGGATGCACCTGAGTCAATAAACCATGCCTCATGATCTACATGTGTACTTAAAGAAGAAGTCAGATACACATCCCCACCTTCATCTAAGGTGGTTTTCACCTTTGCGGAAGGAGCATCATCAGATCCATTTCCTTTCTCATGAGATTTAGACATACAATCATTTTTGAAATGCCCTTCCTTTCCACATTTCCAGCACGCATTTACAAGTTTTCCTGGATATTTCGATTTCCCTCTAGATTTAGATCTCCCACTCAAGGATTTATATTTTTTTATGTTTTGGGATCATCCTCTTACAAACAAGGCATCACCATTCTGGCCCTCTGTATTTTTCCATCTCATCTCCTCAAACAGTAAGGATGAGACTATTTCATCAAACTGCAAGGAAGTCGCATTGCTACCAATTGCAACAACTAGACTATCCCATGAATTTGGTATAGAACACAGCAAACTGATGCACTTATCTTCAACTAAAATGTTTATATCAACAAATAAGAATTGGCTTACCATAGTATTAAAAGCGTGCAAATTCTCTATCACCGATTCTCCATCCTTCATCCTCAGGTTATACAACTTTTTCCATAAGAACAATTTATTCACCAGAGAGTTATATTGGTACAAAGTCCCTAACTTATCCCAAAAATCCTTCACCGAAGCTTCTCCTAATACATTCAACAATATTGAATCTAATATACACAAATGTATTGTGCTCTTTGCCCTCCGATACAACTTTGCCCAGTCTTCAGCTCACATTCCCATTGGTTTAGTACTTGATCTTTTGTGATCCATGGATCTTTATCCACCAGCAGTTCCTCGATCTTGAGTTTCCACAACTCAAAACTTTGAACATTAAATTTCTTGATCTCTATCTTTCCACTTCTCGCCATATTATTTCACCACAAGTATCGATCCCACAGATATCCCACTAAATAGGGTCTAACATATACCCGAGTAAAACCCCTCAACAACAAAGGGATCTCGTTGAATCCAAAACAACTCTGATACCAAATGTATATTTTAACCTCGTAAATAAATTACCTACATACGAATTATAAAAACATAAAATAAACAATGCTGAGAGCATAAAACATAAAACAAATATACACAGAAATTTTCCCCTGGATCCCAAATCTGGGACTACCAGATTGATTTTTCATTATATTCCTTTCAATGTTACAATACATTTATATACATACTGAAGCATCCATAAACCCCAATCCATAAACCCTGGAATAGAACATAAACGTAGTTCCCTTGATTGGATCTACAAAAATACCATGGGCATAAAACCCTCATGCCCAAAACCATGTGTGAAACCCATGCACAAAACCATAGGTAGGTTTTCCCACCTAATATAGGGTCTAGTCGTGTAAAGAATATAATAGGCAACCAACATAATACTTCAAGCACCATATCATCACTCTATCGTAAAATGTTGTAACAAGCTGCACTTTCTTCATATTTTCATCATGGACCTGCTTCGCCATCCATACTACTGCGCATAAGAACCAGGATTGCTCTGGATCCTTTAATCCATTCCCTTTAAAAATAGACAACTTAATCTCAATCGACCATATTTCTTCACGGTGGGTGAAGGGGGGGGAAGGGAAGGTTGAGGGGGATCCATAAGGGGAGGGGGATGAGGGGTAGAGGGGGCAAGTGGATGAGGAAAACCAAAATAACCCTGGTTAATACTTGATTCTGGCTTCAGCAAACTTTCAGGTTGGGAGGGTGAATACTGTGGGGTTACTTTAGGGTTCTAAGGACAATTTTCTTCACTTTCAGACTCAGTTAACAAAGGGCTATAGTCAACTTCTATAAAAGTCTTTAGATCTTAGATATGAGATCTCTTTCTAGTGTCTATTCTATATCCTTTTTCACTTTGCGTTGTTCTGGTTTATTCTTCGGATCTTCTAAACATAAGTAACTAATAATTTGATTGCATTCATAAAATCCCGTTTTCACACAAAAGCATCTTAATCCAGAGGTTCAGATATTTTAAGAACTTACCTCGCGGTCCTTTGAAAAATTTCCATTCTGCTTCATTGTAGGACACAATCCAGTCTACCACGAATTCAATAATGAATCCTCCCAAGATGTTATCAAACCAGAAATCAAAAACTCTTGAGATCCTATTGTTGGTGTTCTTGAGTCACAATATTAATTCAGGATTCCATTCCTTAGGTTCGTCTCCTTTAAAACAAACATTTTTCTCAGTCAACCTTGATATCCACTCATATAGCTCCACATTGAACACTAGCAGCAGGTCCTTAGATGATCG
>APFE030125487.1:12584-23475 GCA_000404065.3 Pinus taeda | reverse complement strand
TATCCATTGAAGGAGTTGAAGAATATTTTGTATTGATCTTCGAAAATATACTTCTCCAACCACCCCCTAGTTGATATACAAGGGTTCTATGATCGTTTTCTAAGAATTCACGTTCCTTATGTTCTACCCGATCTTGAATTTCTTTCTTTGACGGATGCCACATAAACATCCCTGAAATAGATCTTGGTCCCAACAATAGAAACATTCGCTGGCTTAGGTTGGAATGGCCCAAGTTATGAGTTTATTGTGCACCAACAAAACCCTCAACCACTGGCCCTCTTTGCAACGACCTGTAAGAAAATCGCAGTATCACCCAAAGTGATTATGAGAGGTTGTAGAACCCGATTTTTGTAGCATGAGGGATGCTGCGATGTGGAACTTTTGTATTTTATTTATGTTTTAATAATTATAAATTTCTTCACATATATCAACTACTTCACACTTATAGATTACTTTGTAGAATTACATTCGTCAATTAAACATAACATATTCATCCAAAAACTTTATAGTATTGAAATAAAGTGTAGATATTAAGTAAATAAACACGTGGACACATATTTTATTGTGGTTCATCTCAATGTGGGACTATGTCCATAAGAACTGTTATTTATAGTATAGAGTGTGTACAAAAAACAGTTGTTCCCTACCCACACAACTTTAGGGTGTCTGCACACTAAGTTGTAGATGGTCTACACACTAAGCTACAGGCCTAGGCCTCCACGCACACAACTGCAGAGCCTCGCCCTTCCTCCAAAGTATAAATCAACAAAATACAACCATAAACATATATTTTGATCAATAACCAGATTTCCTCCTTCTTTATTATTTATCCGTATATATACTGTTACATGAGGGATTACATCACTACATTACCATGGGCCCAATACCATGGTTTCCAAAATACAGGGCATTATGGCCTAAAACCATCAACTTTTACAATATTATATTCTTTTTACAAAAAGGGAGGGGCTTCACCATGAAGCTCCCATACTACACGGTCTTCGTTGTGCTCCGCTGCTCTACTGCATGGTCCACTTCGTACTCCATGACATCCTTTCTACTACATGCTCCACAAAACTCAGTTTTCTTGCCCAAAAGCTGGCCAAGTTGGGTTGCGCCCAACAATGATGTTTCCAAAAAATACACCTTTCACATACATCATCATCCAAATTGATATAAGGAAGACCATTCACCATGTTCTACTTTCTCATCAGATTCAGATGTCCCATCCTATACTGCCAAAGCTTATTATTTGCTTCTTATGTTGTATTCAAACTTTGTGAATTACCTGAATCAAAGAAGAACTTGAAAAATTTTGTAGAATTTCCTTCAAATTCTCTACAAATCTACCTCTGAGATCTATGTAGAAAATTTGACTGTAGATTAACTTGATAATGCAATATAACAAAGCAAAATACTATAATCTACTTCTACTATCAAACTTGCGGAAGCTTAAAGATTGAGCTGAATCAAAGTTGAACACATATAACCATAAGAAGAATAATCAATACACATGAAACACAAAAAATACTCAGGGGAAAGCCTCAGCTAAAAACCCCACTATCTGTATTATCATACAAGGTGGAAATACATCAGAATTATACAAAGCCTTAGCTCTCATAGCTAGCCATCTCTCAGTACAATCCTCCTGGATTCTCGCAGGTAAACAAAGCTTCTCACAAGCCTTCTCCTCTACCCTCCAAGCTCATATTTCCTTGCACAATTACCTCTAGGATAATCTCCTTCATCCAGTGTAACACTGCTCTCACACACTGCTCTAACACACTATCAGAACTACGCAATCCTCAAGGAACCTTCCCTTGACTGCATGCATGAGTTTCCTTTATAGGAGAAAACATGCAACTGATAGTACATTGTCCTTGACATTTAGCTCAACTTGGTCTTTCTCAAAATAGACATGCATGAGTTTCTAATGAGGGAATTTTCAGTTATCTGGAGTAGACTGGTTGAGTGCATGCATGCATCAACTACTTGATAACTCACAATTAGTTCCTCAAACAGTTTGGAACTAATTTAACTCGACTTAACTTAGTAAACTAAGTTAACATTACAACTCAAATATAACTCAATCTTATCTCCTTAATTAAGGGATAATCTCCTTAATTTAAGGGATAATTGTTGTATGACTGCAGAAAGACTTCTAACTTGAATTTCTCCAACTAATTAATCCATAATGAATTAATTAATTAATTCCAAGAAGTTGGTGAGACTAAATTCAAATTTTAATTCACAATTTTAATTTAGTGACAAATTAAAATTGGATATTCTGGATTCTATTTTTATCATTTCTTGTTGCTATTTTCAACACTCCCTCTCAAAAAGAAAGGAATTCAACTCGATCCTGATCCTAAACATTTGGAATGTTTTGCATGCAACACTTCTTGAGTGTTGTAGCTCCAGCAACTCCAGAAACAAAAAAACATCCAACCTGAATTAGTATGATGCATCTATCATTAATGTCTCTGACTGTTATTGCTTCTGTCAACTGAAAACTTTGCACTTCTGCTGACTCAGTCTTTCTACATGGTTGTCAATCCTTCTCTGTGCTCTTTAGTATCTGACTGCTCTAGCCTCTATCACTTTGATCTGTGATTGCATCAATCCCATTGATTCCTCCCCCTACTATGTACTTTGGGCTCCCGTAGCAAGGTATGATCCATGAGATAAAACCTCTCAATGGACCCTGCCCAATTTCAGCCTTATTAAGACTATCACTTCACATCACCCCACCTCACACCTGGATGTATGGTCGCATGTGATCCCTCTGCCCACTTCTCCAATTGTGGCTCCTCCACAATTGTCTGGGACTTCTTCTAGGACTGCATGTTGAGAGGTAATTTACTCTCCCTCTCAACCACCAAGTCTCTAACATTTTCCTTGCTCCTCAAGGCTTTGCATGCATCTTGAACCTCAAGAGCATACAGGTTCTTGACTCATGAACCGATCTGTTTCACCTGTCTCATGGTGATGTGTTTAAGGAAAACCGTTTCCTTCCTAAAGACAACATTGTAGCCTTTGTCCTGCAATATTGTGACCGATACCAAGTTCTTCCTCAGTCCAGGCATATACTTCACATCTATCAAGGTGATAGAAGCTCCATGCTTCCTCTCAAAAGTAACAGTGCCCACTCCTGAAACACCAAACCTTTCGTTGTCACCCATCTCTATGCGCATCTTGAGGTCTTTCTCCTCCAAGGTACTAAATAAAATTTTATCACTAGTCATGTGGAATGAGGCTCCACTGACAAGATACCAACCACAAACCATC
Organism: Pinus taeda; assembly: GCA_000404065.3. Taxonomy (NCBI): domain Eukaryota; kingdom Viridiplantae; phylum Streptophyta; class Pinopsida; order Pinales; family Pinaceae; genus Pinus; species Pinus taeda. Next base: position 20,187 of record APFE030125487.1, on the reverse strand, counting down.
ATCGATGACACCATGCATGCGATGAGGGTAAAGTGGATTTCGAACTGAGAGGCTAATGCCTCACCTTCCGATCCTTCCGAGGATCCCTTCTTGGACTTCTTTAATGGGCAATTAGTCGCATAATGTCCCATCTCGTGACAATTAAAGCATCTCACTTTAGACTTGTCACCCTTCTTCCCTCCATGAGAAGAATTCAATTCGGAATGGGATGCCTTCCCCTTCCCTTTCCTTGCCTTACTTGCTAAGGCCAAATTTTTTTCATCATCATCCTTGGATGAAGAACCATCTCGTGTGCTCCTCCTGATCTCCTCTTGCACGAGATCCGACAATAATCGTTCCCAATCCGGTAGTTTCTCCCTTCCATTCACAGAGTCTTGGTAGTTATTCTAGCTCTTTGGCCAAGGAGAGCGAGGCTCACCATATCATCATCAGCAGTAGTTATTCCTACACTTCCAAGCTCATCTCTGCAAGTGGTGAGATTTTTTAGATATGTGGAAATAGTATCGTCATTCTCCATCTTGATTCTTCGAAGCTTATCCTTGATAACCAATTTCCTCTGGTCACTATTGTTCTGATAGAGGTCCTTCAATGTCTTCTACATTGAATATGGAGTATCCTTCCCATGGAAACTCGAGACAATATGGTCTCGAACTCCCTCAAGGATGATCCATCTCACCCTTGCCACACACTTCTTCCACTCAACTAACTCTTGTGCATTAGTTGAACCTGACTTTGGGATTTCTTGATCAATGAAATCCTTCAAGACGTTGTCTTCTAATACAACCTCCATGTGATCTTTCCATGCTATGTAATTCGAGCTGCCTTCCAAGGCATACTCGAGTCTCAAGCCATAGAACGCCATTGGCCAACCTTGAAGTATGATAAAAACTTAATTTGCTCCTGCAACCCCGAACTTCAAACTTCGAATTCTCTTCTCCATATACTATTCACTGCTTCGATAATCTACCTTTGAGATCTATGTAGAAAATTTGACTATAGATTAAATCGATATGCAATATACCAAAGCAAAATACTATAATCTACTTCTACTATCAAAATTGTGGAAGCTTAAATATTGAGCTAAATCAGAGTTGAACACATATAACCATAAGAAGAAGAATCAATACACATGAAACACAGAAAATACTCAAGGTAACCTCAGCTAAAAACCCCACTATATGTATTATCATACAAGGTAGAAATACATCAGAATTATACAAAGCCTTAGCTCTCACAACTAGCTAGCTCTCAGTACAATCCTCCTGGATGCTCACAGGAAAACAAAGCTTCTCACAAGCCTTCTCCTTTGCCCTCCAAGATCCTATTTCCTTGCGTAGTTACCCAATAAGGCCAGATATTCTTCATCATCATCCTTGGATGAAGAACCATATCGAGTGCTCCTCCTGATCTCCTCCTGCAGTTGTAACAATTTTGTCTTTAGTCATTTCACCTCTTGCTACAGCTGCATTTTTATTCAACTTATCCATGATTAAGCATTCTTTATTATCAAACACTAACTTGTAGTGTTGTTCCATCATATTTCCTACAGAATGTAGGTTCTTCTTCAATGTTGGTGTCAACAAAATGTCCTCAATTAACTTATTATTTCCATTCAACTGTTCCTTTCCCTTTCACCTCAAAAACACTAACATCACCAAATATGACTTTCCCATAATAATTGTCATTTATTTTGGTAAACAACTCCTCTTGATATGTCATATGAGTTGAACATCCAAAATCAATATACCATGCTTCACTTTCTTCACTATGTTCCATCAAACTTCAGATGAGTAACTTCTCATTCCTAGTTTCTTCAACAATTGTATTAGCACCTTTTCACTCCATACCTCGCATTTTTGCATAACGATCTCTTTCAAGATGGACATTTTTTTGGTAATAATAACACCGTGGTCTTCCACCTCTTCCTCCATTTCTGCCTCCATCTCTTCCGTGTCCTCTTTCGCGAGATCCATCTCTGCCTCTTCCTGTGAATTGAATGGGATTCCTTCCTCTACCTCTCAAAGGAGATGCATTTCCTTGTGAATTTTTTCTTATTTCTGTTTTGATTCTGATTATGAGATGGCCCCGTACTCCTTCCTCTTCCTCTATGCTTTGCAGAAAAGGCATGTTCTACTTGGTCAGATGGTTGATTCTCTTCAACAGTCAATAAAAATCCACTTAATTAATCAATTTTCATGGTATTTAAATCTTTGGAGACCTTAATATTGGTAGTGACCATCTGAAACCTGGGCAAAACACTTCTTAAAATCTTTTCAATTAGCCTTATTTCTGGAACATCTTAACCTAATGACCTCATCTGATTAACAAGATCTTGCATTTTTTTGATGTAATCATGAATGGATTCATTACTTTTCATATGGGATTTTTCAAAATTCATCCTTGGTGTTTGCAATTTAGCTACAACAACACCTTCATATGTGTTCTTTAAGGTATCCCATGCTTGTTTAGATGATATTGCACCACTGATTCTTGGAAATATAGATTCTTCAAGAGTGTTGCCTATAAGTGAAAGTGCTTCATTATCTTTCTTAATGAGTTCTTTAAGAGATTTTTTTTCCATCATCACTTAATTATTTGAATTCATCGGGAGAAGGCATAGTGTATCCATCAATTACAAGTTCCCATAAATCTTTGGTGATGAATATAGGTTGCATGTGTTTGCTCCAATAAAAATAGTTTTTGCCAACAAGTTTAGGAAATACAATACTCCTTGTCACCATGACGAGAGTAAGAGAGAGTGATAGAGAGAAAATGCACAAAAAAACACAATGTGTCCCACTTCAATCCATGACAAGAACTAAATGTCCGAAAAATTGAGGCTCAACCACCACCACAATTTTTTTATTATTATTAACTGAAAGAGAAAAATATAACACAAAAAATGTGCAATCAATTTCTCCTTCAAACAAAAGCAATCATAAATAACTGTGACTACTACTTCTCACCTTCAATTTTCATCTCACTTACAAATCCCCTTTTTTCTTAAAAAACATTACAAAATATCCATTTAAAAAGTTGCAAATTTACTGTACATTTAAAATTAAATACAAACTCAACTAACTCTCGTGTCCTCCTCACTAATTCTTTCTCCTACCTTCATTTTCCCGCTAATTCTCTCTCTTATTTCTCCTTACATTGACAAATAAACAAACTTTTTCTTCACTCGTACAAAGGATCTATTAAAAACCTATATTGCAGTGGTGATACTTCAATAAAAAATCTGCGCTTGTGGTCTCCACTAATTCTCAAACTCATAAATATTAAAGTCACAAAAATTCATTTTCAAAGCCTTATTCTCACTCCATGTCAGCCTTGAATGAATGATATATAAAATACTTTTTAATTACAAAGTTTACATAAATCGCTCCATTCATATTTCACGTATGTTAAAAACATGTTATTGATCCACAAATCAATTGGCACGGGGGCTCACACCGTATAGCTTCATTCCAGTGCACACTGATTCTCCAAGCAGGGATGTTGCAATGACTTTCCCACAATCCGTCGGTGATACCACTCCACCGCAGTCGCACGTACAGGCTTCACTTTAATTTATAGCCAAGTCAGAACTCACTCATCTTTTCAGATATCAACACAACATTTTTTCAACGCAGTTCTACTGCACAGTTTTTCTCGTAACACAAATATGCTTCCACGAACATATTTTTGTGGACAACTCTATGACTCTATTATACTTCCGCGCCCTGTGCCCACAATTCACGGAACTTTACAACACGATCAACTCAAAACTTGGGCTTTGAGCCCCAAAACATGTCGTGGGCGTGATTCCATGCCTAACACATCAACCATGGCCTCTTTCCACAGTTTGCCATCCTATAAATCTACTGCTTTCCTAACAGTTATGGGATCATCATTAATAATAGGTAAATAAAAATTTGAACATAAAGCAGCTGGACTATACCTTTCTGACTACATTCTTTCTCGAACTGATCTTCTCATACCTAGAGTTTGTGGCTCTTCATCTTCTGATTCATCTTCGTCTATATAGTCTGATTCCTCCTCCTTTAGCTCAAACTCTATCTTTTCATGTTTCTTTGGTAGGATTTCATGTTTAATAACATATTTAACCTTTCTAAACACCACATTGCTGCTATACACAACCTTCCTTGTTTATGGTTCCAAATATTTTAACCTTTTAAGCCATTCTTATACCCAATAAAGATGCACCTTTCAAATTTACAATCCAACTTGTTTATTTTCTCCTTTGGAACATGTACATATGCATCACATCAAAATACCCTCAGATGTGAAAGAGAGGTTTTCTTACATGTCCATACATCTTGTGGAGTCTTATCCTCCAACACTGATGAAGGTGCTTTGTCGACTAGGTAACATGTAGTTTCCACCTCCTCTACCCAAAATTCTTGTCCTATCCTGACACCATTGAGCATGCTTCTTCCCTTTTCCATCAACATCCTGTTCATTATTTTTGCAATTCCATTTTTATGAGGTGTTAATGGAGAGTCTTCTACCATGCTATACCACACTTCCTATAAAACTCTTGAAATTCCTTCTTGCAAAACTCTCCACCGTTATGTATCCTCAACACCTTTATCTTCTTCTCTATCTAGTTTTCCACCAGAGCCTTAAATTCTTTAAATTTGTAAAAGACTTAAGATTTATTCCTGAACAAATATATCCATGTATTCATTGATAATTCATCTATAAATGATACATAGTATGCAAACTTAACTAGTGATGGAACCGACACAGGTCCAAACACATCACTGTGAACAACCTCTAATATTTGTTTCGTCCTCTTAGCACCAGAGGGGAAACTCACCCGATTTTTCTTCCCATTTACACAATTTTCATGGAAATTAAAATCCATAGAGAAATTAGACATACATTCTACCATACCATTACCATGAAGTATTCAAATATCCATCTCTCCAATATGTCCAAGCCTTTGATGCCACAGCATGGTCATTTCTCTAGAGAGCACTAGATTTTCTTCTCCACTTTCAGAAACCACACAATTTTTTCACCCATCAATAATAGTGCTACCTTGAAGCTTGTAAAAAGTTCCAATCTGAAATCCCTACCTCAATACTAGTGCTCCCCGCAGGTATCTTTCTCGAACACTTTTTTTACACCTACATGATCCATCTTGCTTACATAAATAATATTTTTGGCCAATGCAAGAATATGAAAAACACCCGGAAGTGTTTTAATCCTTCCACCTTGCAACTTCAACTTGACTTTTCTGCGACTAACAATTCTAACCTTTTTATCATCCCCTAAAAGGGCAACATCCCCATCATATTTATCATACTCGTAGAACCACTCCCTATGGAGAGTGAAGTGAAAGGATGCACCTGAGTCAATAAACCATGCCTCATGATCTACATGTGTACTTGAAGAAGAAGTCAAGTACACATCCCCACCTTCATATAAGGTGGTTTTCACCTTTCCGGAAGGAGCATCATCAGATCCATTTCCTTTCTCATGAGATTTAGATATACAATCATTTTTGAAATGCCCTTCCTTTCCACATTTCCAGCACGCATTTACAAGTTTTCCTGGATATTTCGATCTCCCTCTAGATTTAGATCTCCCACTCAAGGATTTATATTTGTTTATGTTTTGGGATCATCCTCTTACAAACAAGGCATCACCATTCTAGCCCTCTGTATTTTTCCATCTCATCTCCTCAAACAGTAAGGATGAGACTATTTCATCAAACTGCAAGGAAGTCGCATTGCTACCTATTGCAACAACTAGACTATCCCATGAATTTGGTAGAGAACACAACAAACTGATGCACTTATCTTCATCTAAAATGTTTATATCAACAAATAAAATTGGCTTACCATAGTATTAAAAGCGTTCAAATTCTCTATCACCGATTCTCCATCCTTCATCCCCAGGTTATACAACTTTTTCCATAAGAACAATTTATTCACCAAAGAGTTATATTGGTACAAATTCCCTAACTTATCCCAAAAATCCTTCACCGAAGCTTCTCCTAATACATTCAACAATATTGAATCTGAGATACACAAATGTATTGTGCTCTTTGCCCTCCGATACAACTTTGCCCAGTCTTCAACTCACATTCCCATTGGTTTAGTACTTGATCTTTTGTGATCCATGGATCTTTATCCACCAGCAGATCCTCCATCTTGAGTTTCCACAACTCAAAACTTTGAACATTAAATTTCTTGATCTCTATCTTTCCACTTCTCGCCATATTATTTCACCACAAGAATCAATCCCACAAATATCCCACTAAATAGGGTCTAACATATACCCGAGTAAAACCCCTCAGCAACAAAGGGATCCTGTTGAATCCAAAACAACTCTGATACCAAATGTATATTTTAACCTCGTAGAGAAATTACCTGCAATAAAAACATAAAATAAACAATGGTGAGAGCATAAAACATAAAACAAATATACACAGAGATTTTCCCCTAGATCCCAAATCTGGGACTACCAGATTGATTTTTCATTATATTCCTTTCAATGTTACAATACATTTATATACATACTGAAGCATCCATAAACCCCAATCCATTAACCCTGGAATAGAACATAACCGTAGTTCCCTTGATTGGATTTACAAAAATACCATGGGCATAAAACCATCATGCCCAAAACCATGTGTGAAACCCATGCACAAAACCATAGGTAGGTTTTCCAACCTAATATAGGCTCTAGTCGTGTAAAGAATATAACAGGCAACCAACATAATACTTCAAGTACCATATCATTGCTCTATCGTAAAATGTTGTAACAAGCTGCACTTTCTTCATATTTTCATCATGGACCTGCTTCGCCATCCATACTACTGCGCATAACAACCAGAATTGCTCTGGATCCTTTAATCCATTCCCTTTAAAAATAGGCAACTTAATCTCATCGACCATATTTTTTCGCGGTGGGCGAAGGAGGGGGAAGGGAAGGTTGAGGGGGATCCGTAAGGGGAGGGGGATGAGGGGTAGAGGGGGCAAGTGGATGAGGAAAACCAAAAGAACCTTGGTTAATACTTGATTCTGGCTTCAGCAAACTTTCAGGTTGGGAGGGTGAATACTGTGGGGTTACTTTAGGGTTCTAAGGACAATTTTCTTCACTTTCAGACTCAGTTAACAAAGGGCTATAGTCAACTTCTATAAAATTCTTTAGATATTAGATATGAGATCTCTTTCTAGTGTCTATTCTATATCTTTTTTCACTTTGCATTGTTCTAGTTTCTTCTTCGAATCTTCTAAACATAAGTAACTAATAATTTGATTGCATTCATAAAATCCCGTTTTCACACAAAAGCATCTTAATCCAGAGTTTCAGATATTTTAAGAACTTACCTTGTGGTCCTTTGAAAAATTTCCATTCTGCTTCATTGTAGGACACAATCCAGTCTACCACGAATTCAATAATGAATCCTCCCAAGATGTTATCAAACCAGAAATCAACAACTCTTGAGATCCTATTGTCGGTGTTCTTGAGTTACAATATTAATTCAGGATTCCACTCCTTAGGTTCATCTCCTTTAAAACAAACATTTTTCTTAGTCAACCTTGATATCCACTCATATAGCTCCACATGGAACACTAGCAGC
>APFE030125476.1:0-10312 GCA_000404065.3 Pinus taeda | reverse complement strand
GAAACTTTTCAAAGTAGAGGAGACTTCTTGTCGGACCCTGGGAGGAGCTTGTACAGCATCAAGGCACAGGTTGTAAAGTTCTTCTTCATTTGAATTAATACAATCAGATTCATTTTTCTCAACAAATTGTCTTATGTGGTTTGTTTCATAATCGCCTTGATCATTATGATGAATATTCTTTATGATATTGGCTTTTCAGGTGCTATTTAATTGTTTTCTTGTTTGTGTTTGCAGAATTACACTTCAAGGAAGCTCATTTGGAGCGAGGGAGCGAGGCTTCCATAAACTTGCATTGGACCCAAGGTAGGCCTAAAACACATGTCTGCCTTTACTTTTAATTGCATATTTAGAGAAAGATAGTTTTTTATTGGCTTGCTTGTCACTATATATCTTTAGATACTAGGAAGGTGGATCTTGTCCGCAACCTTGACCCATTTCGTGTGACAATGCCCAAACCTAAAAATAACTCCTTCCAAAACTTGGAAGTGAACTTTTTATCCCTGTCTGACACAATCCTCTTTGGAACACCATGCAATCTAACCACATCTTTGATGAATACTTATGCTACATCGATAGCTGAGAATGTATACTTCACTGGAATGAAGTGTGCAACCTTCGTCAACCTATCCATAATAACCATGATGGAATCATGTTTTCTCACTGTCTTCAGAAAAATTGTAATGAAGTCCATGGAAATGACCTCCCATTTACACTCTAGAATCGCAATCGGTTGTAGAAGTCCATATTGATGTTTACATTCTGCTTTCACTCACTCATAATCCAAACATCTAGCCATGAACTCTGCTACATCTCTCTTCAAATTCATCCAATAATAGAATTTTTTTTCACTGTAGTTAATGTCTTTTGATAACCTAGGCGACCTGAATAAGGTTCCGCATGAAACTCTCTCAAGATCACCTTCTTGAGCTCACTGTTATCTAACACATATATCTTGTCTTTGAATCTGACGAATCCATTCGTTGTAAGGCAATAATCCATACCCTATACACATGCACCTGTCCCTATACCTGCACATGTACCTGTATCTGTACTACCACTTGTACCTCTACCAATACCCTATTGCAAACCATGCACAATCTCCATATACCTGACATCATGATGACTTTCCTGCAAGATCCTATCCTATAGATTTGTCCCATATGAGCTCATATCTGCCAAGTGATTTACCTATACCCACCTGCTGAGAGCATATGCCACCTTGTTCTCTTTACCTTTGATGTACCTAATCTCGAAATCAAGCTCACTGATCGTGGCCAACCATCTAGCCTACTCGGAGTTCAGATTCAGTTGGTCAAACAAATACCTTAACCCAATGTTGTCACTCATAAGTACAAACCTCTCGCCAAGAAGATAGTGCCTCTACATATTCGATGCATGTATGATCGCTACTAACTCAAGATAATGTGTTGGGTAGTTCTACTCGTGCTCATTTAGTTTTCGGTACTCATAACACATCACCTATCCATCCTACATAAGAAATCCACCAAGTCCTCTCTAGAAAGCATTTGTGCATACCACAAACTCTTTGTCGGGATATGAAATCTGTAGCACTAGTGCATGTGTCAACAACTACTTAAACTACTCAAAGTTAGGCTCACACTCCTCTGTCCATTCAAACTTCTTACCTTTCCTCGGGAATGATGTGATAGGATAAGAAATCTACGAGAACTTCTTGATGAACCTCCTATAATATCCTGCTAGACCCATGAAAGATCTCACCTCATCCACACTCTTAGGAGCTACCCACTCCATGATGGCCCTTATCTTCTCAGGATCTACTGCAAAGCCTTCCTTGGAGACAACATGCCCCAAGTAGTGCACCAAAGTCTGAAAGAAATTGCACTTGTTGATCTTAGCATACAACTTATTCTCTCTCAACAACCTCAACACTGCTACTAAATACTTGGCATGCTCTTCCTCACTTTTAGAATATACCAGTATATCATCAATGAACACAATAAAAAAATTATCCAAATATGGACGCAACACACTATTAATCAAGCACATAAATGTGCTAGAACATTAGTTAAGACAAATGGAATGACAACAGACTTGTAATGCGTCCTGAACTTAGTCTTATAAATGTCATCCTCTTTTATGCGTACCTGACGGTATCCCGATCTCAAGTTGATCTTGGAGAACACTGTTGCTTCCTTCAGCTGATCGAACAAGTCATCAATCCTCGACAAAGGGTACCTACTCTTGATAGTCACTTTGTTCAACTGCCTGCAGTCAATGCATAATCTGATAGTACCATATTTCTTCCTTACAAACAATACTTGTGCAACCCATGGTGATACACTTGGCCTAATGTATCCCTTGTCCAAAATTTCCTTCAATTGCAACTTCAACTCAGCCAACTTAGATGTGCTCATCTTGTAAGGTTATTTTGATGCTAGAGCTACCCCAGGCACTAACTCAATAGAAATTTATACCTCCCTGTGAAGTGGCAACTCTGTAATGTCCTCAGGAAATACATCCTTGAACTACTGTAAAACTAGGTACTTTCTCAACACATCCATATCCCCAACTTCCTTACCCTTATCACTAGAAAAGTGCACTGCGAATAACTTACACCCTTTCCTACGGCTACAATTTACTTGCATAGTTGTCACCATCGTAACTGGTGTGGCTTTCTTCTTGCCCTGCAAGACTCTTGGTTCCCCATTGTCATCAACACACTCAATGGCTTTCTCCAAACAGTCTACCTTGGTTCTATGAAGATACAACTAATCCATTCCCAACAAAAAACTATATGATCCAAACGGTAATGCATTTAGATGTGTTGCAGTAGGTATACCATTCAAATAAAATGCACAAGCTCTTACCCAATGATGAACTCGCTTCTTTGTACCTGTAGCCAACTGCACTAACCAAGACTCTGCATGCAAGTCCTTACTCAAACCACAATTATGCACTAAGTCAGGACTAACATAACTATAATTAGATCCAGGGTCAATCAAAATAGTAATAAATTGATCAAAAATATTACCGTCCATCTCAATGATAGATGCGTGTTTTTCTTCCTACCTGTTGTCAATTGTTGTATATATACGTGGAAGACTCTGACCAACATCCCGAACAGTTTCCGCCTCCTGTGCACTGTATATCTCAGGCCTACCATCCTAATTTTGTGGACAATATCTCTTAATTTGTTCCTTGCTACATGTCATATATTCCAACCGACCAGTGCCCTCACCTCTGTGCTTTTGCTGTTGTGACCCGTGTCCATGTCTAGTTGCATTAAACTTATTTTTCGGTGCCACATTCTCTTTCTCATCTGCATGCGGTGGCCTTGTCCTCTTAGGCTACCATTTACCTTTACCTTTGTATTTTCCCTTCCATCCTTGCTGAGATTCATTCTTACGATTTGACTGTTCATAGCAATGCTTCAATTTCCTAATAAATTCCTCAAGTGACCGAGGCTCATCATACTCAATCCGATCTCTAAATGCTAATGGAAAACCACTAACAAATCACTGAACTTTAGCCTTCTCATTAGTAAGATATGATACATACCTCAATAGCTCCAGAAACTTGGTTATGAACTCTTCATCTGACACTGATCTCATCTTTAGCTCATAGAATTATTTGGCCTTACTTTCGTAGTACCTCTCTGACAAGTACTTCTTCCTGAAAAGCCTCTTGAACTCCCGCTAACTCAATTATTCTGTCATGATGTCTCTGGCCCACTTAACATCTTCCCACCAGATGTTTGTTTTACCTTTCCAGCCGAAGATCGCTTCTTTGGCCTTCATGTTATCTTTGTACTCATGAAACTCAAAGAATTTGTTCATCCCAATTATCCAAGCCTTTGCATCTTCTGACTTCTTCACATATCCATCAAAAGTAGGTGGTTTTTCTTTCTTAAATTCATCTGGTAAGTATCCCTTATCATTCCTCTTATAAGGATGATAGTGATGACGAACATGATGTTTATTAGAACGAGAACTAGAATAGTACATGTACTCATCGCCCCTTTTATCCAGAGTGTCCAATAATCTTCCATCTCTCACTGTATCAAATCTATTTGACCTTTGTCTACCATGAGACCTACTGCCATATTCCCCATTAGTTTTATCCTCATGTCCATGGATGATCTAAAGTAACCCTTATCACTGCAAGCCTGACAAACTTTGAATAAGTATAGCATTGACCTATGTTTGTTTCCTTTGTGCCTGTATGATCCAGTCATTATCTTCCTTACAACTCCTTATCTCTTCCTTCAAGCTTCTCAATGTATCTGCCAAATCAGAAGTGTGCTCCGCACCACGCTTCTCATCTGATGCATAGGGAGATTCTATGCAGTCTACCACCTTGCTAGCCATTTGATCTTTTTCGTACAATGCATAATATGTCAGATAAACCAAATCACAATAAATCAACACACCTTAGAATAATTCGGGGAAGATACCTCATATGTTCGATCAACAAATCAACATGATACATGTATAACATAATCATAACATCATATAGCCGTATAACAAGTAAGTGCATTAACACATAAAAATCATTCTAGCTAGGGTCTAGTCATCAATGCAAAACCATATCAACAATGCATGTTATGACCTCATGCATGACAAAAACCATTACTCCATTGTACACATTACCACATGCAACCATCAACATGCATAAGCAATGCATAATCAACTACACATATGCATAATCCATGTAGTGGAGCATAAGCGATCAATTCTTGTAATCAACCTACAAGGCTGACACATGTAATCAAAACATTCAAGAATGCACCTAACATACAAGGATAAAAGTAGGTGACATACAATAAACATGTAAGCGACATCTAACAATATGTAACTATTCATATACTCATGACGATGCATTCCACAAAATAAATCATCAAATTCTCCATGACAACCTTACTTTGACCATAATCAATCATCAAGAAAATATAACAAGCACATGGAATGTAAGTGTAAGAGACACACATGCAATTGGCATGCATACATGACCAACGCATACCGCTTATCCAGTCTAAGGGGTGAACCATGCTCCGATACCACTTTGTAACACCCTCCTCCCCCATTTACCCAAGTAACTAGCCAATTGGAGTAAACATGAGACAAGAGGTTACTATGATTGGATTCGACCTCCTATGTGACCTTAAGGAAGTGGAATCAACGAAAACATCACACATAGTCATCCAACATCAGCTTTAGAATCCTCAAGAGACAAGTCATCCACTCAGACAAGTTATCACTGGGTCCCACTACTGTTATGGACATCTTAGGCCTCAGTCACTCCCATGCTATGGGAAAAAGAGTGTTGAGAAACCGAAAGTCGCTCACACAGGCTTGCCTGCCAGCGACTAGAGACTAAAATTGTCAATTCTGTGCCAGCAAACATGGGATTTAAGCCACTTTTTCAGGCTCAGAGCCCAGGTCACTACCCAAAATGGAGTGATAGCTTAAAATCATTAAAAGTATAGGAAAAAAATGATGCTAAAGAAATAAGTTGAACAAGACCTTAACCAGACCCCTATTAGCTATGACAGGAATTTCACCAAACATATCATCAACATGTAACCTACAAGTGTAAACAATAGAATTAAGTGTATGGATCTCATACTTATCTGAGAATCGCTATGAACCATTGTTCCCTCATGTCATTTGTTGAATTATCATCTATTAGGCCTTAGATACATTATCCATTCATTTACAAGTAAAAGCATGTTGAGAGCCATACATAGTTGCTGTCATAAAACATACATATACCCAACATAATAGGGACAAAAATATCATAAACATATCAACCATAGAGTCCACATATACATTAGTACATTTACACATGAAAATCAAGGGAATGAATTTCTCATTAATGAATGCAATAAACCAACCGAAGATGGGACTACCATGATCCACCCGACCATAGAATGGTTGAGCCAAATTTCTCTTCAACCATTCACCCCCGTACCATATTCCAAGCATGAATATGGGAATCAAACTAAAATAACCAACCAGGTCATACTGAGGCTAAACCACCTCACCCTCATCAATAGAAACCAGGCTTTACTGTAATGCATTTCGTATCACTAGGCCAGCACAATGAACACATCATAATAGGCTTTACCGTGAACTCCACTTGGTCACTAGGCCAAACAAGCATGGATGCCATCAAATTTATCCACCTACACCGTGAGAAATTTTCCTGTCTCCTAGCCTCCCAAGCTTTACCACAATCCAAACCCGGATTTCTAGCCCCTAAACCGAGACCCACTCTCTAGGCTTTACCACATATCCCAAACCCAGGATTACTAGGCCCAACAGAGAGAAAACCACCTCTTGGCTTTACCATATACCCTACCATTCACCGGAAAGGATTCCTAGACCCACCGAGGCAACATAATCCTGGCTTTATCGCAACCCACAGTCTGGCTCAGGGGTCACTAGGCCAATGGATTTACCGTGATCCACATTCTGGTTCAAGGACCACTAGGCCATGTGCTCTATCATTCAGAGATCCACCCCACTGAACTTCGAATCCATCCAGTAATCCAGCTCAACCAAAACATGAGAACCCCATCACACCATGGCTATTCAAAAATGGCAAGGCTAGGCTGAAAAACATTGTTACACCTGACAAAATCCATGCCATGATAGAAAAGAACCACATGCAATGTCATGCATGCCAAGTCTAGCAAGAAAAATACACATGCAAGTCGATACCTGTAATGAATCTTGTTGTAGTTGCTTGATCTTGCCTTTCCCTTCTTAATCTTTGCTTCCTCTTGCCTTTTTTTCCTTTCTTGCTCCAATGCCAAAATTGCTCCAAGAAAACTCTAAATGTCCAAGAGTGAGAGAGAGAGAGAGAGAGAGAATAATGAGAGAGCTCCAAAACTCAACTGACAAAAAGTTACCAATTGATTCTCATAAGCCTTTTTATGAATGAGGCCTTTATTTTCTTCATTTTCCATTATTTTCTTTCAATTTCCTCCTCACATGCAACATGTGACCTTTCACCTCCCTTTTCTCCTAATTTCCATTATTTTCATAAATAAATGTGCCACAAATGCCATTTTCCCTTTCCAAATCCTTAGTCATTGCCTTTGCCAATTTCCTTAGCCATAAACAATCAAATGAACATCCACTAAGATGCCTTGCTCAACACTCAACTTGGAATAAGTGTCCCATCAACCATGTTTAGTATTTTTTCCTTTATTAACTTTTATTACATGAAATTTTCACCAGAACTGTTACATCTACAAAGTGGAGTTCCCATCCAATTCAAGTGTTTAGAGGCATGTTAGGATCTAGGAGAATTCTAGGAGAATTTTCAAAGTGGAGCACCAACCCAATTGAAGATGTTAGAGGCATGTCAGGATCTAGACTGTATGGGATTGTCTATAGAGTGGAGCACATGCCCAAGTCAAGATGTTGAAGACATTGGAGACATTGGAGGCCTGTCAAGTTCTAGAATAAGTTTGGGATCGTCTACAAAGTGGATGACATGCCCAAGCCAAGACTTCGAAGGCTCGTCAGGTCCCCCATGAAGTCATTGCATGTTTTTTTATATTTGAAGTTGTCTTATAGTTTATTTGTTCTAGATATAAGGTACACATTGGAAGTCCTATGGTTATGGCCATATCCAATTCAAATCATTTGTGCTTATATGCATGGTTACATGTCAAATTCCAATATGGAGCACATTACATTGAATATGCCTTCAAACGTTTTAATTGTGAATATTGTCTAAAGCCTTTTCACCAACTTTGGGGTCATTTTGTTTCCGTTGAAGGTGTTCTTCAAATAAGCGGTATAAGCCTCTTTATATTGAAATTCAAAGTACTCACTTCAAATAAGGCCAATGACCTTTGTTTTTTAGGAGCCTATTACCTTATTTAATCCAATTGAGTGATACATTGAAATCAGGTGATATGATTTTTCAAAGTAGGCTTGATGGCTTGTTCCATCTTTCAAAATGGAATTATCACATCTTCAAAGAGGCTCAATATAGAGGGCCAAGTTTTCAAAAGCATTTAATGAGCAATATTTCAAAACAACCAAATGACCTATTTCCTTGTGTCAAGGGGAGATTTTGAAAGCATCTAACGAGGGATCTTTCAAAATGTCTTGGTGGTCCATTTCCTCCATCATGATGATATTTATAAAGCACCTAATACATGATCTTTTGAAATAGTGTGATGGTTTATTTCGTTGCATTTTGTAGACCTTTAGAAAATGCCCAATGGATGATTTTTCAAAATGGCCTCATGGTCCTTTTCTTCACATCTCTTTCAAAAGTGTTTGATGGACAATCTTTCAAATGACCTAGTGACCTTTCATTAAGGGAATTTTGAGGTCTAAAATGGACCTCCTAAGAAAAATGTATAACCAAAATAAACTTTATAACAACCAATAGGATTCAATATAATGATGTCAACCATGAGGGATGATTCACCATTTTGGAGTAAAAAATAAAAAAAATTAAAAAATAATAAAACTTTTTTTTTCAACTCGTATTTTCAACTTATCTCCCTAAGGTTTTTCTCAAATTTTGAGCGGGAGTACTCGTTGGATGCAAAATTTAATTCCTCATCCAAGGAGTACCCAAGTTGCATACTTTTGATGGACCTTGCTACACAAAAAATGAGAAATACATGAACAATCGTGTTGCAATCACGTTTTTAATGTATTTCTCATTTTTTATGTAGCAAAGTCTATTGAAAGTATAGAACATGGGTACTCCTTGAATGAGGAATCAAATTATGCATCCAACGATCGTTTTTCCTCAAAATTTGAGTAAACCCCTAGGGAAATAAGTCGAAAATACGAGTTGAAAAAATAGTTTTTTTCTTTTGGCTCTCTAATATTTGATGATGTAATCTAATATTATTTTATTAATTCTACTATTATTTTATAATTTCTTTAGGAGGCCCATTTTAGACCTCAAAATTCTCGTAGCGTTCCTTACATTGGGTTGATCTTTCAAATATCCTTACAGGAAATATTTTAAAATAGTTCAATGACATATTTCCTTCCATTAGGCAAATATTTCGAAAGTGCCAATTAGTGATCCTTAAAAAAACCCCAATGACCTATTTCCTTTCTATCCAAAGGAACTTTGAAAAGAGTTCTTTGGATCAATCATTCAAAGGGAGGAGTCACAACTTTGTGTTATTGAAGTAATACCTCAAATGGGCCCAATGTAAGCATGACAAGGGAGTTGTGCGTAAACTCTGACCCACATAATGTGATTTAATTTGAATTGAAATGAGTATAGAAACCCAAAAAATCAAGTCTACAGAGAAGTGGAATTTTTTTACTATTACTCAAATGTGGTCATGAAGAGAGATGGTTACATGAAAATTTTGTAACATTGTAAAGTTGGAAATATATATATAATTTATTTTTATATTCAATTTGGTTTCAAAAGACAAATTGTTATCCTCTCCACTAAGCTCAAATCTTACTTATAGTTGATCACTCCTGAGTCAATTGTTTTTTAAAAACTCTTTTTGAGTTGTGAGTAATATCTCTCTCACTTACAAGTGGGTATATATATATATATATATATGAAAAATTACATGTAGTTTCTATTCTACAAAGATTGCAGATGTCATACATGAAAATCTAGCTCTCACTAACTTAATTGTTAAATATAAAATCAGTGTTTGTTAAATATTTTTCAATATAAAACAACATATGCATAATGAATTTATTTTTCCAAATAGATATAAATGCACCATCTATATTACTAATTACATTTTTATCTCTTGCAAGTGGTTCTCAAGATCAACTTCTCCCCATAAAATTTGAACTAGTATTTAATAAGAACTAAAGCCCACACAATCTAATTAATGTATACTTCATAAATATCTATTAAATTAATTACATATACGTATATAAATACATATAAAATTTAAACTTACACCAATTTTAATAGATTGAAAATACCATACTTAATATAAACTACACAAAATTTTTAATTAAAAAAAAAAAAAACTTTATATTAATGTTATTAAAGCCTTCTATATTATTTAGGACCATTTAATAATGAAAAATATAAATTAACATAAAAAAATAATTAAAAATTAAAATAAACTTCAAATACACATAAATTCTACATATCGAAAACTTTTGATTTTGTCTTTATACATTTGATAGATGTATATATTAAAATGTAAATTTGTTAAAATGATAAGTACTTAAACATAAATTGAGAGCTTCAAAGATTGGAAATTAAAATATAAATATAAATTTTCATTTAAATTTTTTAAGATAATAAAGAGTTTAGAGTTATAGAGATAAAGAATTAAAAAATAAAGAAAATCTTT
>APFE030125469.1:129530-174320 GCA_000404065.3 Pinus taeda | reverse complement strand
TTCACCAGAATGATAAGGCAAATAAAAAAAAAGGAAAGAAGACTGATAGACATTGCAACTTTTGTAATCGAGATGGCCACTTAGAATCTAAATGCTTTAAGAAGATGGAAGCCTTGGAAGCACCAATGAAGAAGCATAACATCCATTTGGAGCACTCTTCAAATTCATCTCAGGAATGGCACTTTCTGCATGTGGTTGTCAAGCATCTCGGTCTGGCTATGCACTAAATGTATCTTCTTCCTCTCATTCTCATGAGTAGCTCATTGATTCTAGAGCTTCTTATCACATGGCCTAAAATAAAGCCATGTTTTCTTCTTTAAATGATTGTAACACCAAAAATATATATGTTGGTGATGATAGATCTCTTAGTGTTGTAGGGACTAGAACTGTTCATATAGACAATGGTCAATTTAATGATGTATTATGCGTTCCAACCTTATCCTCCAACCTTCTATCTGTATATCAGATAACTCATTCAGGTGAAGGTAAAATCGTTGAATTTTCACCTCATGATGTTGTAATCAAGGACCTAAAGGATACTAGATAGATTTTAGCTACTGGCATTGCTGATGATTCCACAAGGTTGTATAAGTTTCACAACATTGGGTCATCAAACCTTCCCTGAGTATTTGTTGCTCATAATGATGAAGTGAGCAAACTTTGGCATGAGCGATTTGGTCACTTAAACTATCGCTCTCTTCAGAACCTATGTAAAGAAAATATGGTGACAGATCTTCCCATGGTATCTTGCAGAGATGGTGTTTGTTCTGGATGTGTACTCAGAAAACATCATCGGGACAGTTTTGAAAAACGTGCCTCTTGGCACGCCTCGGCCCCTCTACAGCTTGTGCATAGTCATTTATGTGGTCCACTTTCAGTTGTTTCCTTCTCTGGCTACAAATATTTCTTAACTTTCATTGATGATTTCTCTAGACGCACTTGGGTATATTTCTTAAAACTCAAGAGTGAATTATTTAACAAATTCTTGGCCTTTAAGGGCTTTGTTGAAAAAAAATCTGGACATCAAATTCTTAAGCTAAGATCAGATAATGGCGGAGAATATTTTAAAAATGACTTCATCAACTTTTGCACTGAGCATGGAATCCAAATGCAACATACTGTTCCATATACTCCACAACAAAATGCTGTAGCTGAAAGGAAGAATCGCACCTTAAAGGAAATGGCTATTTGTATGCTTCAATCTAAAGAACTTAGTCTTAACTACTGGGCATAAGCAATTAACTGTGAAAATTACATACTCAATCGCACTCCTACTAAAGCTTTAAAGAACATCACTCCAGAAGAAGCATGGAGCTCTATTAAACCAGATGTGAGTCACTTTCGTGTTTTTGGAAGTGAAACATGGGCCCATATTCTAGATGAAAAATGTAAATATTTAGAACCAAAGAGTGAAAAATGTATCTTTGTTGGATATTCTGAAGATGTCAAAGCATATAGACTTATTCCATTTAAGTCCAAAATGTTATAATTAGAAGAGATGTAAAGTTTGATGAAAATAAATCGGCCTACGAGCCTAGTTCGGCGCATGTGCCACCTCTCTCTTCTACCTTTCAACATATTTCTCCTTCAGATGATGAAAGTGAGGATGACACTCCTCCCCCACCTTCTCAGTATCATCCTTAAGCTCCTTCATCTCCTTCAACTCCTTCACTTCCAAAATGGGTCCAATCTACTCGAGATGCAGCAGGTGATCTTGCAGGTGATCCTACAGATCAGCGTCGTAACCGTTCTCAGTTTGAAAGAGCCTCTTCTTTACTGGCTCAAGTGTCAGCAAATTATGATCCTGACACCTTTGCAGAAGCTTCAGGCCATCCACATTGGGACGCAGCTATGAATGAAGAATATCGTTCATTATTGGCAAACGATACATGGGATCCTGTTCCTCTACCAAAGGGACACAAACTTGTTAGATGCAAATGGGTTTACAGAACCAAGTATGGGCCAGATGGGAAAGTTGATAAACATAAAGCTTGACTTGTTGCTAAGGGCTTTTCACAAGTTGAAGGCATTGATTATACTAAAACCTTTTCCCCCATTGCTAAAATGAACTTCTGTCCGCCTTGTTCTTTCCCTTGCTGCCTCTTTCAAATGGGAAGTCCATCAGATGGATGTTAAATCCGCCTTCTTGCATGGGGACTTGCATGAAGAAATCTACATGGAACAAACTATTGGGTTTATACAAACAGACTCCAGCCTTGTATGTCGTCTTAAGAAATCCCTTTATGGTCTCAAGCAAGCTCCTCGGGCTTGGTATGCCAAAATGGATAGTTTCTTTTTAGAATCTGGCTTTTCTAGGTGTCATTCTAACCATACTGTCTACACCAAGAAAGAGGGCAAGTCTCTTATCATTCTTGTTCTTTATGTTGATGATCTTATCCTCACTGGTAGTGATCCCAACCTTATTAACCATGTGAAGTCCAGCCTTAAAAGAAGTTTGAAATGACAGACTTAGGACATTTACATTATTTTCTCGGTCTTCAAGTCTTGCAATCCAAGGAAGGTATTTTCCTCTCCCAATCCAAGTATGCCTGTGATCTTCTACGATTTTTTCACATGGAAGATTGTAAGCCAGCTCCTTCTCCCTTTCAGTTTGGAGTCAAACTTTCAGTCTCTTGTACTTCTCCTGAATTTGATGCTACCTTATACCGTCAGCTTGTAGGAAAACTCTTGTATTTAACCCATACTCGTCCTGACCTTTCCTTTGTTGTTGGCCTTGTTGCTCGTTTTATGCAAAACCCCCGTGAAATTCATTGGAAAGTATCTAAAATAATACTTCATTATGTTCGAGGTACAGTACAGTTTGGGATTCATTACAGTGCCAAAGCAGCTCCTCTATTAGTTGGTTTCACTGATTCTGATTGGGCTGGTGACCCTGATGATCGAAAGTCTACTGCCGGTTATGCCTTCACTCTTGGTTCAGGACCTATTACATGGGCTTGTAAGAAACAGGTTGCCATTTCTCTTTCTTCAGCAGAAGCAGAGTATCGTGGTGTCGTGGAAGCTAGTAAGGAAGCCTTGTGGCTTCGTCAGATCCTATCAGAATTTGGCTTTGAGCAGCAGCATCCATCCACACTTTGGTATGATAATCAAAGTGCTATTCAGTTATGCAAAGATCCAGTCCAGCATCAGCGCAGCAAACACATTGAACTACACATGCACTTCATCAAAAAACTCATTCATGACCATGTTCTTGAAGTGCAATATTGTTCAACAGATGATCAGGTTGCAGACATCTTCACAAAGGCTCTCACAGAGGCGAAGTTCACTAAACTTCGATATATGCTTGGAGTTCAGGAAGTTGTCACTAAGGGGGGATAGGCTCTAGTGCCTCCTTCCTTCTCCTATTGTGTCATATTTGTAAATCCTTCAATCCTATCCCAAGATGTTCTTAAGGGGGGATGTTAGGATATTCCGACACATAGGAATAGTTAAGTTCAACTTGGTCTAGTATAGAGTTAGGTATAGAGTTAGGTAAAGTGTGTTTCTTTACCGTTGTACATTTTGTAACTTACAATCCGACGGTCACGATATGTAGTGATCCGACGGTTCATTCTCTCCTCAGTATTACCGACACTTGATCCATGGCTTGACACCCAATTGGTCCATGAATTCTATTTAAAGCGCATGGAGGGTCATTTGTAGGTTTATCGTGCATGAGAGAAGCTTATGTAAATTTTCATTCCTTTATTAATAAATTTCCTATAGTAGCCACGTTGGCGCATGCCGTGGACTGTTTCCCTCTCTGAGGGTTTTAACCATGTCAAAATACTGGTGTATTGATCTGTGATTTGTTTGTGAGCGGTGTCCTTTTGGTGTTCTGTCTGAGGAACTTACCCTGTAAATTCCTACATAAACAACTTTTTGTTAAAATTATAATTTTAGATTGATGAAATAGTTATTTTTAATATAAAAATATCTAAGACTTTCTCATTTTCATTATGCTAAAAAATTATAGATTAATAATATTTTGTTTTTAAATAGGAATTTAAAAATTTACATTATCAAAATGGTTATATTAGAACTAATGAAAGTACATAATCAACCAGTCTTTCCAAATTATTATACATAAATTATTCAGGACCTTTAACAAAAGTTTCAAAAATTGTTTATTGTTATAAATTGTGAAAAAAATATTATAATACTAATTGTTTTAAAAAAAGTACCCTAAAAGGAATAATGACTTGCCACTTCATCAAGTCCAATGTTACTCCAATGTTACTGCTCCTTGGATCTTGTTCTATAATGTCAATGGCTTCAATGATCTATGCCATTGTGTTCCCATCGCTATTGTTCCATTTTGTTGAGATCCATTGATTAGATCTCATTGAAAGAGCTTCTTTATTCAATGATTCTGCCATATGCTTGAGGAGATAGCACTTTGTCTCCAAAATTGCCACCTATTTCTTGAACTACAAGAGATTGTTCATGAATCCTATGAATTATGCCATGCATTAATACTTGAATTCCCTAATTTTTTAAATAAGGGAGAAAATAAAAGCTCTATTTCCCTAGACCATTTACTTATGGATTCTTAAAGTTCATCTTAATTCCATGAGGACTTGTGCCTCCATTATAAATAAGAAGACTGGTACAAATTATCCTCTAAACTATGCACAAAGGCTGCAAAGATATGCCAACTTCAAGAATACAACACTTTTTCGAATAATAGATGACCCCTATAGTTGAAGAAGGATTGCAAATTTATCCATTTTCACTAAGATGGAGACTCTACCCTAGAAGTAAAGTCATAAGATTTTGATTCTAGTAGAAACAATGACCAATTGGATGTCATTGAAAGAGTTTCTTCATTCATTGATTCCACCATATGCTTGAGAAGATTACACTTTGTATCCAAAATTTCCACCTATTTCTTATTGTAATTGAGTGTTCATGAATCCTATGAAATGTTAATGCATTAGTGCTCAAATTACTTGAATTTTGGAATAAGGCAGTGAATAAAAGCTTTCTTTCCTTTGATCATTTCCTCGTCAGTCCTAAAATTGTATTTGAATTCCATGAGGTTTCGGGGCTCTATTATGAGTAGGTGGACTAATAGTAGATTTCCCTCCAAACTATGCATAAAGGCTGCAAAGATACCCCAACTTTGAGAATACAACACTTTCTCGAAAAACAAGGTTTATACCCAATGATTCTAATCAAAATATCTTTAGAGGTACTTATGTCATCTTGCCTCCTTTCTCTAAGTAAAATTAGACTTAAATTTGGTAGGAATTATGTTGAAAGCCATAGTTCCACTTTGTGATGGGAACCTTGCTCATAAGATTTAGATGGCCTAGATCATCAATTGTAATCACTTAAAATCATTGAGCCATTGTTTTACAGTGTAATCCCGCCAAAAATGTTTAAACAAACCTTGATCGAGAAAACTCTTGATTGAGGCCCCTATTTTCTCAAGCACCATTCCAAGTAGGATTCCACGGAACAATTTGCATAGATGAGCTCAATTAAGGTATACCTTAGTCGATCTCATTTAATCATGAACTTCCACCAATGACATATTCATTGACGTAACATGGCACAAGAACTTTTTTTGGCGTAACTAAGAGCTTGATCAAGCTCATTTAATCATGAATTCCCACCAACCACATATTAATTGACATTTTTACAGTAACATGGTGTTGAATTTTTTGTTAGTGTAGCTAGGAGCTATATCAAGTGTTGTTACTCATAAATTACCACTAACAAAGTATTCATTGATGTTGTTACCGTAACATGGTGCCAAACTTTTTGTTTGTGTAACCAGGAGCTCAATCAAGCTCCCTTTCCGATTGTGTCAAATAATATGTGAAGTTGGGAATTTATGTAATAAGTAGCTTGATCAAGATATAGCTCGATCAAGCTTCTTATACCACCCAACCAAAAATAAAATAGAGCACAACAGAATGTTTATAGAAAAAATACAGAAAATGTGGAAATTATAGAGACAACATCAAAGATTGAAGGAAATAACAAAAAAACGGGCAACGTTTTCCTCAATTGCTATAAGGTGAATTGAAATGCATATTGATGACAACAAAATTGAGCCATACATAATTGAAATTGAATTATAATTGTGAACAATTGAACTTCTATTTCGTATTAGCTCTATTGCAATTCAAATATTAACAACAAACAACATGGAAAATTGGAGTCATTCTCGAAAAGGGGCTCTAGTACCAAACCAAGAGGAAGTCTGACAAATTAATAGAGAAAGGATGAGGCAAAGGCGAGCAATATTGAGAGAACAACAACAACAATAAGATGATCCAATTCAACCACCTGATGCAATATAGGTAATTCTTTGTCTCATTTTTCTATTACAATTATAAATTGTATGGATTATTTAGTATAATCTAAAATGTATATATATTATATATGGATTCCAAAGATCTTATGTACAACTAAATTTGTAAGTCAATCAAAAGGATAGACACGAAGTTCATGTTTTCACTTTGTTTGTAGATACTTGTAATAGCCTTGAAGTTTATATCCCTCCATGATTCAAGGACTTATTCTACAATGTTAGTCAAGTCTATTGTTAATAGAGGCTAGGAAGTTGGGGGCAGTTTAAATTAGTATTTTAGAGATATTTTTAGTAATAATAAATTCAATTATGAGTATTTATTCTTTAAATAATAATATAAGAGCAACTGCAATCTAGTTGCAACAATTACTACATTGTTGGCACAATTATCACTCACTTTTATATTTATATTCCACTATGCGAGGATGGAATTTCATCAACCACATGAGAAACAAGATGTGCCCTATCAAGCTGGTCAACCACTAGAGGA
Organism: Pinus taeda; assembly: GCA_000404065.3. Lineage (NCBI taxonomy): Eukaryota > Viridiplantae > Streptophyta > Pinopsida > Pinales > Pinaceae > Pinus > Pinus taeda. The sequence continues at coordinate 167,505 of APFE030125469.1, read as the reverse complement.
GTATGACGTTTCCTATCAAGTTGATCAACCATCAAAAGAATAGGTTGTGTCCTCTCAACTTGATATAATAACACAAAGTTGCAGTGGTTTGGAAAGGGGTGGAAGGTTTGTAGAAAATTTGGATGCAAACACAAGAGAGTAACTTTGGGAGCCTATCCCTGATCACACTGTTAGAGAGCATGTCAATGACATAATTCGATGATATTTTGAGGAAAAATTAGTTGTTAAATAAGCTCAGTTATTACATGGGTTGATCAAACATAAGAAACTAAAACATGCCACAATGCTTTTGGGTATCCAAAATGCTAAATGTAGGAAGAACATGTGAATGTCACTAAAAAAATATCAAAGATATTCTCTAAGTCTTGAAAATAAAGAAAACTCAATGTTATTATTGCACCAAGTACATCATGACAAAAAATGTTGGCAACAATATCGAAAATGATCATGTGTTGAGAAAAAAATTTCACAATGATCTGGTATGCCTCTAATACCAAAATGATCCAAGATCTTTTCTTCAGTTGATGTTATAAAAAATGCATAAAAGAGCATGTAAAAACCATATGTGAAAACACTTAAAAAAGAAGTAGCATAAAGGACACCATAAAGACAATGCACATAAAAGTTTGATAATAGAGTTTGTTTAGTGTGGACATTGTCTCTGGGCCCAACTTCGGTAGTGGGGAGGCCTCTCATCTCAGACAAAATAAAAATGAGTACATGGAAACATTAATTATTATAGCTCCATTTCTGAGGATGACTTGAAAATGGGTTACACATATCCAAAAATAGACTACATTAGTGAAATATGTGGCAAACTTCCTATTAAAATGTGTATAAACTCGACTATATCCCACCTTTATCAACTCTGGATCCCCTAGAAAATATTTAGATTTTGCAATAGTCAAAATATTCTATGAACATTCCCATAGAATATTCCTTGGAATATACCAAGGATCTGTCTTGAAAATTGTGTCCATGCCTGGTTCCTCTGAATGCCTTTGGTTCCATTATCTCCACTTTTATGCTTGGCCTCCCTTGGTCTGCATGGAAAATTAATATTTAAATAAACGTGTGAGGGTGGATATACAAAGCCCCCCCGCCCGGAGCAAGTTGGTTGGTGGACTAAGTCTAGGTCATGGCGTTCCTTCGGAGTCGCATGTTCACCTCCCCCACTGACCTGTTTTTATATACAAAACAAATTGTTTATTTCAAATAAAAAAATGGTTAATAACCATTGTCCTCCTGTCATCGTTTAACTTAAAAAATTTCTAACGATGCTAATTGTTGATCGTTGTTTATAATATATGTCATTGTTGTTTGGATGATGGGTTGGGTTGGGGTTATTTGTCGATTGGCCACCTGCTAACCATATAATTGTTTGTTAATTTTTTTTAAAACCTTAATTGTAGATAAAATTTAGTCATCTGTCAACATATATTAATTCGTCGAAAATCAAACCATTTCCCAAATTTGGAACCTCTACCAAGTTGGTTAGTTCGAGCTAATTTGGCCACCAACTAGGTGCCATGTGGCACCATTTTATTGGGCCATGTGACCCCATACTATTGGGCTTTCAACTTTCCTCCAAAGTTAGTGGATGTCACCACATTTAGTGTTTCCACCAAAAATAACCACAAATAAAACCTCTACCATAGTTAGCGAAGGTATGCCAAATTTAGTTGTAATTTGGGCTAGAATGCCAATTTTGGCAGCACTCCAAATTTAATTGGAACTCCACTAAATTTTGTTTTTTAGCCAGGTTTGTCCAGAACTTTGACTGGGTATAACTTCCACATACAAACTCAGATTGAGGAATTTTTTATGTCATTGGAAAGCTTGTAACGAGATCTTTGATCTGGTCTAGGTTTTGTGGAGATTCGAGAACTTTGATTTTTGGGCCATTAGGGATACTCCTCAATCATTCCTCTCCACTGAAGGAATTTTTGTCCTTCAAAAGTATAAACAATACCTCAATATTTATCTACATAACAAATGTCTCTAATGGGCCACCTTTCCTTTCCTTCACCTTTGTACTTTGAAACCAGGGATGATGAAGTTGACACTTCATTAGGTGAATTTTGAGGTCTAAAATGGGCCTTCTAAGAAAAATGTACAACCAAAATAAACTTTATAAGAACCACTAGGATTCAAAATGATGATGTCAACCATGGGGGATGACTCACCAGTTTTGGAGTAAAAAGGTAAAAGATTAATAAATAATAAAATAATAAAACTATTTTTCCAACTTGTATTTTCAACTTATCTCGCTAAGGTTTTACTCAAATTTCGAGTGCGAGTAATCGTTGGATGCAAAATTTAATTCATAATCTAAGGGGTACCCATGTTGCATACTTTTAATGGACCCTGCTACTCAGAAAATGAAAAATACATGACAAACGTGATTGTAGTCACCTTTTTCATGTATTTCTCATTTTTCGTGTACGAGGGTCCTTCAAAAGTATGGAATAGGAGTACTCCTTGGATGAGGAATCAATATTTGCATCCAACAAGCATTTTCACTCAAAACTTGAGTAAACCCATAGGAAGATAAGTTGAAAATACGAGTTGAAAAGATAATTTTTTCTTTTTTCCCTCTAAAATTTGATGATGTAATATAATCTTATTTTACTATTTCCACTATTACTTTATAATTTCCTTAGGAGGCCCATTTTAGACCTCGAAATTCCCCTAATGTGTATCCATATGCAAATTTGTAGCTACCAATACATGTTCAACTTTCAAGGTTCCAAACAAGACCATACTTGCCACAAGTTTATAACACACTCATGGTCAAGTTTTACAACAAAACCCAAACCCTTTTCTATCCCATATGGGGTCTTTAGAAAGAAACATGTGATTTAAAATGGTGGTCATACTCAACTACTTAAAAAGGTTACCCATCTCTTACCTAACTAGGCTAATGGGTTTTCTTCCTATATTTGGCTTCCTTGTTGAACGACTTTATCGGTTGGTTCCTTCACATATGCTTTCATATGCTCCTTTTTCTTCTTTGGGCATAGCTTTGGATGGAGCTTCCAACATGTGGGTTTTTTATGTCCACCCTTTTTGCAATGGTTGCAATGGTTTGAATGGTTTTTCTTCCTCCATACTTTCTTGACCTTCTTTTGTGTCTCCTTCCTGGGCAACATAACCTTCTTGTACAACATTATTATTTTAAAACACTTGGAAGAAACATCATTATTCAATCCACAAAGTGTACATGGTTTTTTCCATAAACTTTGCTTGCCAATTTTCTTGTAATCAAATGGAACGTTGGAATAGTTATACCTTGAATGGTTGTCTTTGATGTAGATTTGGTGAGGGTAAATTTCCTCAAATCTACCTTTGAAATTATCACCTCCCTTTGGAGACGACATGCAAGCATGATCGTTGGAATGGTGTGATGCACTTTCATCTTTCACTGGCTCACACTCGTTGCTTGAAGACTTTCTTGCTTCTGAGGCTTTAAAGTCAATAGACTATAACTCTACCAAGGCTTATTTTGTGGCTTATAGTTGAAGCTCCAATCTTTGCTTCTCCTTTTCTACTTCTTGTAGTAATCTCCTCAAATCACCATTCTCTGCTTGAATTCTCTGGTGGTGCTGATTTTTATGATGAGAAGAAAATTAAGAAGAAGAACAATAACTTGAAGATGGAGATGGAGATGGAGGTTCATGAGGTTCTCCTCCATTTCCTTAATTTACTGAAGCATTGTCCTCTACTTTCTCTTTCTTCTTCTTTTCCTTATTTTCCACTCTCTTCTCATAATTGTAAACAATTTTTCTACCATGTCCTCCATCATGTAGAAGGATTTATGGAAATTCTCATTGCAAAGGAAATCATTCTCCATTTTCCTTCTTCGTGTTGCATGTCCAATATCTAAGTCAAGAGACTTGAGTTTTCCTTTTGGCCCCAGTTATCATTCAATCTTGCAATTCACATTAGCAAGAAGATTGATCTAATACCAAACATGATCTGTTATGCCTCTAATACCAGCATGATCCAATATCTTTTCTTCAGTTGATGTTAGTAGAATTGCATGAAAGACCATGTAAAAACCATGTGTGCAAACACTTAAAGAAGAAGCAACATAAAGGAGACCATCAAGATAATGCACACAAAAGTTTGATAACGGAGTTTGTCCAATGTAGACTACGTCTCTAGGCCCTACATTAATATTGGGGATTCCTCTTCATTCATCTCAGTGAAAATGAAAATTAATGCATGGAAACATACATCATTATACCTCTATTTTTTAGGATGACCTGAAAATGGGCTGCTCAAATCCAAAAATAGACTGCACTAGTGAAATCATGGTGAAGTTCTGGTTAAAATGAGTATAAACTCCGTTATATTTTACCTCTGTCAACTCTATACCCCCCAAAGAGAATATTCAAGGTCCACAACAATCGGAGTATTCTAGGAACATTCCTATAAAATATTCCCCAGAATATAATAGGAATATGTCTCGAAAGCCATGTCCATGCCTGATTCCTTCGATTGAGGTTCCATGCCCCTCTAGTTTCACTGCCTGTGTTGTTCCACTTGGCCTCCCCCCTAGTCCACATGGAAAATTAGTGTTTAAATAAATGTGTGAGGGAGGATATTACAAAGCCCCCTGCCCGAGGTGTCTTGGTTGGCTAACTAAGTTTAGGTCGTGGGTTTCCTGTGGGGTTGTGATTTCAACTCCCTAGCTGACCTGTTTTTATATACAAAACAAATTATTTGTTTTAAATAAACAAAACAGTTAATAACCATTGTCCTCCCATCATCGTTTAATTTAAAAATTGTATGTCAGTGATAATTGTTTTCCATGGGTTATAACATATGTTGTCATTGTTTGGTTGATAGGTTTGGTTGAGGTTGGATGTCAGTTGACCACCCGCCAACCATATAGCCATATTTTATCTTTTTTTTTTAAACCATAATCGTTAATAAAGTTTAGTCATCAACCAACATATATTAATCTGCCGAAAATCAAACTATTCGCTGAATTTGGAACATTTTCCAAGTAGGTCAGTTGGGGCCAAATTGGCCACCAAATGGGTACCACGTGGAATCATCTTATTAGGCCACATGGCCCCATACTATCGAGCCTTGAACTTGCCTTCAAATTTAGTGGGTGTAATTATATTTGGTGGTTCAACCAAAAATAGCCACAACTAAAACCTCTGCCAAATTTAGCAAAGGTCTACCAAATTTAGCTGTCATTTTGGCCCAATGCCAATTTGGAAGTGCTCCAAATTTAAATGGAGCTTTTCTAAGTTCTATCTTTCAGCTAAGTTTGACTAGAACTTTGACTAGACATAACTTCTACATACAAACTCAAATTGAGACAATGTTTATGTCATTGGAAAGCTTGCGACGAGCTCTTTGATCTGGTATATTTTTTTCTAAGATTCAATAGCTTTGATTTTTGGGCCATTAGAGATCCTCCTAGATCACGCAAGCATACCAAATTCTGGGTTTGAGTAAATGAAAATGATGAAGCTTCTTGTTGGGATCTTATCACAAGGAAACTCTACTAAGACAAGCTTACAACAATAATTAGACCACTTGTGGTAGAGTTTTAGGAGAGCCATTCTTATGATATACTAGATATAAAGTATGTAATGCGACATTGCCTATTTAAAGGTGAGTATGTAGATCATGCTCATAAATTTGTAGAAATGACGAAATTTCATTGTTCGAGGAATTTCAGGAAAGCAAACCTCATGTCAAGATATTCATAGGCATGTTCTAGAAATTGAAACCATGGTTTCTTAGACCTAATACAATTCGTGATACATATTGTTGCTGATATCATCTTGAATTCTAACTTCATTACGACATGCTTCGGGAATTTTACAAGAAGAACTAGCATAGTGACCCTCCTCATCCCATAGTGTGTGATTTTGTTTCATGAATACTGTACAGAAGGTACTGAAAATAGTTGTTTTACAAGAAAATATGTATAGGTGGGAGAAGATGCACTAAATGTCGTGATTTGGCATTGTTCCATAGGAACTTTCCTATTGATCCCAGCCGACCTTGGATGTCATATGTCATGGACATATGGAAGTGATATGAGTATATCATGGTAAATCAAACATATTCTTCAACTTTGGCACCTAGGAGGATCAACTATGTTGAGGATGAAATTCCTATTCTAGAATTCATGGGGAAGTTTTAAAACAAGATCTATAAATATGTCAAACACTCGCACAGGGCTAGGTGGCAAGCTTATGAATTTAAGCATTCTCACGAGGTATTCTGGTCAGGCTTAATCTTAGCAATGGTATACTTTGTTGATAATTACACATTTGTTCCTTAGACAGAGATACAAAGTGAGTACTATCACTCAGACTAATTGTCCATATTCGCAAATGTTTTGTGCATACATGCACTCCTTCATGTTGATGATAGGGATATCACTAACAAGTCACGCGATTTGATTAAGGAGTCTCACTTCTACATCAATGATAATCGTGAGCATGAAACAATGTTCATGCAACATTGATTTGGCTTGATTTTTGAATCATTCAAAAAGAATGACAATTCATTTAGAAAGCATTGGATTTGGTTAGATGGTTGTGCAAGATGATGCAGGAGCATCCAGCTGAGGGTACCATGACTAGGTGTTTAGTCTCAGCTAAGGAGGACAAGTTCATTATCATTTAGTTTCATTTACATTTGTTGATCAAAACATTGTCTAGGAACTTGTTTTTATTTCATTATTAGTTAAGGGATATTTAGGAACAATATAGTTAGGTTAGGGTCATTACCACCACATTTTTTTGTCTTTTCGTTAATTTATCTTACAATTGTCTTTTCATTTAAAAGGAAAATATTGTAAATCCTATAGCACATGAACACCCAAAATAGTTATCAATTATGTAACTATAAAAGCAACTAAAGAATAACTGTGAACAGTTTGAGTAATTGTCTGATAACAATACAAAAACCAATGTAATCCATTTTGAAGGGGTTCAATGCACGAGAACAGGAATACAAAAAAAGGAGAAAATAATTTTCAAACACCTGAGTATCTAAATCCATCTGCAAACAATCTCTCTATGATATTTATTTCTTCCCTCTAATTACTGTATGTGTAAATTAAACAACACTACATGTTTCCATCTATTTTTTCTAGTAAACAAGGACATAGTTCTTGAGTTCAAAAAATGAAGCTATAACGAAATGTTCCTAACACGAAGTTTCGGCAACAACAATAGTTCCCAAATATATGAAATCAGACAATAGTTACGATCTAGTTCTCAATAGAACGAGGATACAACTACTGTAGGACGCAATCAAACAGAGGTAACCCATTTCCACAAAGCTTTCTTGTTAATTCCTCATTTATTAATATAATGTCGGCATACATAAAGAACAGTTCAGAGTATTCGATAATCACAGAATAAGACAAGACAAGATAGTCAAACCCCGAAAGCTAGGGTTGAACCCTATTCGGTCACAATAGAAAAGGTCGAATAAATTACAAGTATCTAGAGCTCGAAAAAAATAGGCGAGATTACATACAAATAGAGCCAAGGTCATTTGGCAGCAAAGGACAACTAAACAAAGGAGTACCGAGACTTTACCAGTGTCAAGACAGAGAAAATAATATTACAAATTAAGTAACAGCAGTAGAGAATGACCCTACAGGAGTCATTGGGTTGTAACCATTCGGAGACCAAGCCTGGAGCAAACCCCAACCTGCCACAGAGAACTAGCAGAGCCATGTCAGTTATAACTATATGCCAAGAACAACCTAAAAGTGAAAGTTGACAAGCAAGACTAGAAGAGTCATCTTACCTAAAGAGTTATGGCGTTGGAGGAATGAAACCCCAACTAAGTCATAGTCACAAGCGAAAACCCTGCAGACAGAGGGGCAACTGCCATTAGTGTCGAAGAAAAACGAAGAAGACAAGCTATAACATGGACGAGTGAACTTGCCTTGTTAGGATCGAGCAAAGCCAAGGAAGTCCACTGTGACTATGACTTTCCAGAGCATAAAACGTTCACACATCAACCAGAGAACCAATAACTGGAAGCCTAACCAAAAAAATTGAAGCAGAGCAAGATAAGGGAACGAAGGAAAGCATAATAACCACACAAAAGGTTAAAGAGCTAATAGAGGAACGAAGTAAACCCTCTCACAAAGTTGACAAAGCCTCCAGTATAGTGCCCAGGTAGCTAGGTGATGAACTGCAAGTGTGGGCAAAATTACCTTGTCCCTAGGTGGAGGAATCCATAGCTAGGTGCATACAGGGCATTACTGCAGAGCTACACATAGTTGCAAGTAGGCCGAGCACACAAACCCTCATCACAACAGAGAGAAACCAGGAAACTACAAAGTGAAGTGAAATGAGGGTTTTGACAAAACCAAAGAGCAGAAAGGCAAAAATCAAGGCAACTACAAACCAGTGTACCAAAAATAACTCTGAAATCAATGCCAACAGACAAATATCCTGGCTAATCAAACTTCTTAAGACTAATCATATGTATTGACCCAAATCATATATCAATCATCGTTTAATTATTGTTAATCCATATTGACGGGCTGGTCCCATCATATTGTGGTATCAGGGCAAGATTTGGAGTTTTCCTGAGATATGGAAGTTGGAAGACAAGGCCGTGGAAGAGGTGCTCAGAGAGTAGCAGAGGAAGGATTGCGGGAGGAAATCAGGATCCTTACTACCCATTTGGAGGCAGTTGAAGTAGGAAGGAGAAGGGATCCAGAGGTAGGAGATGACAATGAAGAAGAAGCCATAGTTACAACAGATGGATTGGATGAGGGAGGGCCAGAAATGAAATTGTTGAGGTTGGTCTTATTGGCTAGCAGTAAGCCTAAGCCAAAGATTGCAAATTACGATGGCAGCTTGTCCACAGAAGTTTTGTTGGACTAGATTAATGAATTGGACAAATATTTCGAATGTGAAGAGGTCAGTGAAGATCAAAGAGTTAAGTTTGTTGCAACAAAGCCGAAAGGACACGCAGCCTTGTGGTGGGACAGTGTCCAAGCAGAAAGAAGAAGGATGAACAAGTTGCAAATAAAGAAATGGCAAAGAATGGTGACCAAGTTGCTGGGCAGATTTCTGCCCAAAGATTACCAGATTGCACTGCATCGGCAAGTGCAAAATTTGAGGCAAAAAGGGATGACATTGAGAGAATATACTGAAGAATTCTATAGGGTAAATTTAAGAGCTGGTTACACGGAGGACACCCTGGAAAAAACAGCAAGGTATGTAAATGGTTTGAGATTGGAAATATTAGATGACATAAGCATTCTTTCCCCAAAAAATATAGAGGAAGCTTACCAGAGTGCCACGAAGGCAAAGGAGAAGATTACCAGAAAACAAAATGCTTAAAGAGGACAGGGAATCGACAAAAGAAGAGGACAGTCCTATGGCAAAGGACGAACTGCTAGTAATAGTGAAGAGGGCAGCGGTTCCAAAACTACAGGGACAACAGAAAAATGAGACAGCACTAGAGGTGGAAGGCCATATCAACGAGGAAGAGGGAATTGCCAAGGCAGAGGAGCTGCCTATTAGTGCTACAGGTGCCACAAGTGGGGGCACAGATCTTTTGAGTGTCCTGAAGTGGAACAAACTGGTCAAACAGAAGCATATGTTGCCTAGCCAAAGGAAGCAGAGGCACCTCCTTAGGAAGCAGAAAATGTGCTAAAAACAGGGGAAGCCTTAGTTCTGAATAAAGTGTTTTTGAAACCAGCCAAAGAAACAACTGAACAAACTCAAAGGAAGGCATTATTCGAGATAGTTTGTAAGTCGCATGGAAAATGCTACAAGTTGATTATCGATAATGGGAGCATGGATAATCTGGTTGCCACAGAGATGGTAGAGAAGTTGTGTTTGAAGCGGCTAAAGCACCCCACTCCTTACAAGGTATTGTGGCTGCAAAAAGGCCATCAGCTATTGGTGGATGAACAGTGTGAAGTTGATTTCCATATTGGCAAGTATAAGAACAAGGTTGTTTGTGATATTATGCCAATGGACGTATGTCATATATTGCTAGGAAGGCCATGGTAGTATGACCATAAGGTAGTGGATGATGGGAAGACAAACTATTACAAGTTTGTCAAATATGGGATCAATCACACACTTATGCCCATAAAGGAGGAAGAGACAGCAGAAACAAGCGGGACAAAAGTGTTACTAATGGGTGGAAAACAGTTTTTGAAGCAGATTGAAGATAGGGAAGTGAACAATGTTGTGGTGAGAAGGGAAAAAATAGTGTTGTTGCACACAAAAATGTCTGATTTACCTGCAGAAATTCAGAAAATGCTACACGAATTAAGTGATATTGTAGTGGACGATTTGCCAGATAAATTGCCTCCTAAGAGAAGTATAAGTCATCACATTGACTTTATACTTGGAGCAAGTCTACTGAATAAGGCAGCATACTGGATGAGCCCCAAAGATAACGAGGAAATCAGAAAACAGGTGCAGGAATTGCTGGATAAAGGGCTGATAAGGGAGAGTTTGTGCCCCTGCACAGTTCCAATAGTTCTCGCTCCCAAGAAAGGAGGGGAATGGCGAATGTGCATGGATTCGAGGACCATCAATAAGATTACCATCAGGTATATATTTCCACTGCCATGGATGGAAGATATGATGGATTTCTTGAGCGGGGTAGCATACTTCTCAAAGATTGATCTGAAGAGTGGTTATCATCAGATTCGAATCAAGGAGGGGGATGAGTGGAAGACAACCTTCAAGACCAATGAAGGGCTGTATGAGTGGCTAGTAATGCCATTCGGATTAAGTAATGCCCCTAGTAACTTTATGTGACTAATGAATGAAATGTTGAAAGAGTTCATTGGAAAGTTTGTAATAGTGTATCTTGATGATATATTAATTTTTAGCAAGTCTAAGGAGGAACACTTCCGACATGTTCGAAGTGTACTGGAAAAATTGCAGCAGAATAAGCTACTGATAAATCTGAAAAAATGTAATTTTCTTCAAAGAGAATTAGTTTATCTGGGTTTTGTGATTGCAGAGAATGAGTTGAAGATGGACCCAGAGAAGATTGCAGCAATCATTAACTGGTCATCCCCAAAAAGTTTGTTTGAGGTACGTAGCTTTCATGGGATGGAAAGTTTTTACCGTAAATTTATAAGGAATTTCAATGAGATTTGCACACCTATGTTGGACACTATAAAAAAGGAAAGTCATCCTTTTCATTGGATCGAGGCAACAGAGAAAATATTTCAGCTATTGAAGAAGAAGATTACAGAAAGACCAATCCTGAGATTGCCAGATTTTAATAAGCTTTTCCAGGTTCACTGTGTTGCAAGCGGTACGACCATTGGAGTTGTACTTAGCCAAGAAGACAAACCTGTTGCATTTTCAAAGAGAAGTTGAATGAGAGCATGCAGAAGTATTCATCTTACGAGAAATAATTCTATGCTATCGTCCAAGCACTCAAGCATTGGAACACTATCTACTGGGGAGTGAGTTTGTTTTATTCTTTGATAATTCTACACTGTAATACGAGATGCAACAACATAAGCTAAATCACAAGCATGCTAAGTGAGTTGAATATCTACAAAGTTTCACTTTTGTGTTGAAACACAATAGCAGGCAAGCCAACAAGGTGGTAGATCCACTGAGCAGAAGAGCCTTGCTCTTGCAGGAGAGTACGATACAAGTGCTGGGCTTTGATCATTTGAAAGACTTGTATCAGACTGACGTAGATTTCAAAGAGGCTTATGAAGCCTATCAGAATCCTTTGCTGAGAAACAATAGTCCATGGTTGGACTATAATTTATAGGAGAAGGTATTGTTTAAAGGGGGATAGTTATGGATTCCCGATTGTTTGATGAGAGAGAATATCATTCGAGAGAAGCACAATGGAGGTCTAGACAGGCATTTCAGCATAAACAAAACATTAGATCAGCTAAGCCATTTTTATTATTGGCCAAGAATGTGAAGGGATGTGCAAATATTTGTGACCAGATGTAAAGTGTGTCAGTTGGCGAAAGGAAACAGTCAGAATACGAGACTATACACACTATTGCCCATTCCGAGTAGACCATGGGACTCATTCAGTTCAGATTTTGTCTTGGGTCTACCAAGGATGCAATGGGGTTATGATTTGGTGATGGTAGTAGTAGACCGATTCTAAAAAATGGCACATTTCATCCCTTGTAAAAAAACCAGCGATGCCACTCACGTGGCCCACTTATTTTTCACAAAGGTCGTCAGGCTACACGACCTGCCTAAGTCCATTATTTCCCACAGGGATGTGAAGTTTACAGGGCACTTCTAGTGCACCTTGTGGAAAAATATGGACACGCAGTTAAGTTTCAGCTCTGCTTATCACCCGCAGACCGACGAGCAAACAGAGGTGGTAAACAGGAGCTTAGGGAACCTGCTACGAAGTTTGATCGGGGAGAATTCATGAATGTGGGATCATGTACTTGCCCAGGTGGAGTTCACTTACAATTACTCACTCAATCGCAACACGAGGTACAATCCTTTTCAGGTCTTATATGGCATGCATCCTCATGGAGTGCATGAGTTACAAGATCTAGGACAACAGGAAAGACGGAGTGCTGATGGGGAAGATTTCGCTAAAGCAATGAATGATCTACACAAGCAGGTAAAGATGAAGTTGTAGGAAAACAGTCAAAAGTACAAGCAGTGGGAAGATCTGAAACGGCAAGAGGTACAATTTAATGTGGGGGATGAATTCCTCGCGCATTTGTGCAATGAACATTTTCCTAGAGGTACATATAATAAATTGCAATATAAAAATATTGGCCCTTGTAAAATTCTATGAAAATTTTCAGCCAATGCTTATGAATTACAGCTGCCACCAGGAATAGGCATCTCGCCCATCTTCAATGTGGCAAACCTGTTTCCATATACTGTCAGTCCTGAGGAAGACAGTACAGCATGGCCTACACGGGACACACAAGAAGGGAGTGAGACTTGGATGAGACAAATGCTTTCAGCTCATCCTCTTGAGATCAAGAGGATCCTCAACACTCATGGCCAAGCGAACTCGGCGGAAAGAATACCTGCAATATCTGGTCAAGTGGAAGAACCATCTCATTGAGAACAGTTCATGGCTTGACGCCAAACAAATACAGCAGGCGGGCTATTCAGTCGAGAAGCTCATGGACCAGAGTCATGAATTTTTCTTACCCTGGGAACTTGATGCAGGAGCATCCAGGTGAGGCTACCATGACTGGGTGTTTAGTCTAAGCTAAGGAGGAGAGGTTCATTATCATTTAGTTTCATTTACATTTGTTGATCAAAACAATGTCTAGGAACTTATTTTTATTTCATTATTAGTTAAGGGATATTTAAGAACAGTACAGTTAGGTTAGGGTCATTACCACCACATTGTTTTGTCTTTTCGTTAATTTATCTTACAACTATATTTTCATTTAAAAAAAAAATATTATAAATCCTACACCACAAGAACACTTGAAATAATTATCAATTATGTAAATATAAAAGCAACTGAAGAATAACTGTGAACAGTTTGAGTAACTGTCTGATAACAATACAAAAAACAATGTAATCCATTTTGAAGGGGTTCAATGCACAAGAACATGAATACAAAAAAAGGAGAAAATAATTTTCAAACACCTGAGTATCTAAATCCACCTGCAAACAATCTCTCTATGGTATTTATTTCTTCCCTCTAATTACTGTATGTGTAAATTAAACAGCACTGCGTGTTTCCATCTATTTTTTCTAGTAAACAGGGACATAGTTCCTGAGTTCAAACAATGAAGCCATAACGGAGTGTTCCTAACACGGAGTTCTGACAACAACAACAGTTCCCAAATATACGAAAGCAGACAACAGTTATGAGCTAGCTCTCAACAGAACGAGGATACAACTACTGTGAGGCAATCAAACAGAGGTAACCCATTTCCACAAAACTTTCTTGTTAATTCCTCATTTATCAGTATAATGCCGGCATACATAAAGAACAGTTCAAAGTGCTTGATAATCACAGAGTAAGACAAGACAAGACAGTGAAACCCTGAAAGTTAGGGTTGAACCCTAGTCGGTCACAATAGAAAAGGCCAAATAAGTTACAAGTATCTAGAGCCCAAAAAAAAACAGGCGAGATTACATACAAATAGAGACAAGGTCACTCGACAGCAAAGGACAACTAAACAGAGGAGTACCAGGACTTTCCCAGTGTCAAGATAGAGAAAATAATACTACAAATTAAGTAACATCAGCAGAGAACGACCCTCCTGGAGTCATTGGGTTGTAACCATTCGGAGACCAAGCCTGGAGCAAACCCCAACCTTCCATAGAGAACCAACAGAGCCATGTCAGTTAACTATATACCAGAGCAACCTGAAAGTGAAAGTTGACAAGCAAGACCAGAAGAGTTGGCTTACCTGAAGAGTTATGGCATTGGAGGAATGAAACCCCAACTGAGTCACAGTCACAAGCAAAAACCCTGCAGACAGAAGGGCGACTGCCATTAGTGTCAAAGAAAAACGAAGAAGACAAGCTATAACATGGACGAGTGAACTTACCTTGCCAAGACCAAGCGAAGCCGAGGAATTCCACTATGACTGTGACCTGCCAAAGCATAAAACATTCATACATCAACCAGAGAACCAATAACCGGAAGCTTAACCAGAAAAATTGAAGCAAAGAAAGATAAGGGAACTGAGAAAAGCATAATAACCATGCAAAAGGTTAAAGATCCAACATAGGAATGAAGTAAACCCTCTCACAAAGTCGACGAAGCTTGCAGTACAGTGCCCAGGCAACCAGGTGACGAAACTGCAAGTGTGGGCGGAGTTACCTCGCCACTAGGTGGAGGAATCCATAGCTAGGTGCATACAGGATGTTACTGCTGAGATACACACAGTCGCAAGCAGGTCGAGCACACAAACCCTCATCGTGACAGAGAGAAACCAGGAAATGACAAGGTGAAATGAAACGAGGGTTTTGGCAAAACCAAAGAGCAAGAAGGCGAAAATTGAGGCGAGTACAAACCAATGTACCAACAATAACTCTGAAATCAATGCCAACAGACAAATATCCTAGCTAATCAAACTACTTAAGACTAATCATATGTATTGACCCAAATCATATATTAATTATCATTTAATTATTGTTAATCCATAGTTACAGGCTAGTCCCATCATAAGACAGTTCAAGTCAACACATATTTTTTATTGGTTCAATTAGCTACATAAGGAGACAAAGATTCAACATACTTGGAGCTTTTTTGAAGCAAGACATGGCAAGGTGAGCATGTTGGTTTAGGTGTTTGTGCAAAATGAACACTTAGGAGGTGTCAAATGAGGCATGTATGTAGATCGACTCAAATCATCAGTAGAGTTGGTCAACTAGTGTATATCCCATCTAAGACATGAAGTTCATGAACAAATTAGGCATGTACGTAGGTTCTTCTAGAATGTTGAACTTGGTGATGTGAATAGATCTATTACTTGGTATTGGAATATTATAGGAGGCACAAGGTAATTACACTCAATGCAGAGTAATGACATGGGGGAAATATTTTCCATCTAGACAAGAAAATTCACATGTTTTGTGAGTCTTTCATGCAAATGGATGTAGACTTAATAAATGTGAAAAACACGGGTACATGAAAGGATGGAAATATGTCCCTCTTAATCCAAAGGGACCTCATCCAATTCTAATGTGGCAAGAGATGCATGTTGAAGAGGTCATCATGATCGAGTCTCTAATGTTGTAAGGGAAGCTATGTGGCATACATCATTAATGGTTCCATCTATAAATTGAAATCTCAAATGTATAAACAATTATTTTTTTGTATTTTGGTTACAAGCGATGTCTTTATTTTCACTACCCCCATAAGAAATGAAGAGGGTGTGGCTTACTATTTGGTGTTATGCACACAAGTAAAAAGTAGGTTAGTGTGATCATATGAAGATGTACAGTTCACATACCAAATTGGTGACATGGTTGTGATGGGTCATTCTTTTCAAAAGGTAAAAAGGCCAGTCACATTATTTATGGAGATTTTATGCCTAGATATATATCTTTCCAATAAAATCATATAGTCATAGCATCTTGGATTAATCTCACAAAAATCAAAGTGAAGGCAGGTGAGCCAAGGAGATGGTGTCGAAATTAATAAAAAATTTCTACTACTGATGTATTAGAACTAAAAAAAAAAGATATTACAGATTTCCTCTATTATTTTGCGGAAGGGAAATAACAATTTAGAAACATATGCAATGACATACAACCACTAAAACACCACAATAACACAATGATTTACAGGGGAGCCTAACTAGGAAAAACCTCTCCACTACTTTTCATTAATCAGATGAGAATGAGAAACTATTATAATGTCTTACTTCAATCCTGAAGCACAACCTACACTGTAAACTTGTTCTTCTACTGACTGTCTTTCTTTGGCCAACACTTAGACAATTCAAGGACCAAACTTACTCTTGTTTCCTTGTGAACTCATGGAGGAAATTAGCTCCTAAAATATAGGAATTTCCTCTTATTTTCTTGCGCAATTCCCAAGGAATGATTCACCTGCTTAACTTCCAAGCCTTTACACTCAACTAGTATAATATTGATGATTACAATGTTCTTTTTCCTCCACTCCAGCTAGGCAATTTTAATTCCATGCATGTGTGGGATATTTTTAGCCAATTGACTAGCTTAATTGAGAAACCAATGAGTTAACAACAATTCTTAATTGATGAACATTGGTATTGCACCAAGGATGTTGCAACTCCCAAGGGCTTCTCAACTTAAAATATCAACTTGAGATTTGTACAAACTTAAAGGTGACAATACTATATGCACAACAGGTTAGGTTCTACTCATGTCACGCTCATTCATGAAATCAAATCTAGGTGTTCAGAGACCACTCCTCCAACTAATTACAGAGAGAATTTCTTATGAAATAATAAATGAACATGATTCTAACTACAAAGGTGAAAATCCCATTTATTAAATACTAAATTCTAATTGAAATTGCATGAAAGAAAAACAATAGTTTATTTGCATAAGTAAACCATGCTACTCTACTTTCACACTTTAATTAAACCAATAACCTACTTGCATGCATCATTTACCTATTCACACTTGCTTGAAAATTAGAAATCCAATCTTTAACATAAATGTGAAGAAAAATACTGATTCTAATTCTATTTTGTTGTCTTATGGTTGCATTGAGGAAAGGATGGGGTTGGAGTAGTGCTATAGTCTTTCATAATCATGAAATCAAAGCTTGGGGGGCCATTATTCAACTTAACTATGCCAAGGTCAAAGTATGGAGAAAATTTGGTTGACGAAAGCAATGGTACAAGACTGCTGCCAGAGGTGCTACATGAGGCATTATGGTACATGGTTGCCATCAAGTCCAAAGGGGCAGATTGTTGGCATTATCATACATGTGTTGTACTTGATGGCAACCCACTTATAGTTGCATCAGAGGTAAAATAGATGGAATTCCTGGCCTGACAGTGCAAAGGTACCCTTGTGGGTGAGAAGAAGATGTATCTGTGCTCTTCCATGACCTTATCCATTTTATTTTGCTACACAAAGGAACCCCATGTGGAGGCCATGAATGTGGTCATGATCTTCCCCTTACTTTGAGAGAAAATAAAGAGGAAGACAAATTTCCCATTCCAGGAGATGATCTTACAACATTTCTTAGCAAAGATCAGATAAATAACAATAGGTGGGGCTACCTCTAGTATCCTATACATTTTTCCACCCAAAGTAATAATAATAGTACGAGGTTTGGACTCATACATAGCATGACACTTCCACAAGTATGATTGGCCCAACAAAACATCTCAAACTTCAAGGGGAGAAACATCACACAATACCTCATCCATGCAGGGCTTGATGCTATAGGGCAGGCAACATTGTTGGTTGATGCAGAGATATTGCCCTTGGTGGAGCCACTCAATGGTGTATGGTTATGGGTGTGGTGTTTTCGACAGGCCCAATCATTTAACAACCTCTACTAATATGATGTTTTTCAGAATCCTATTGTCAACAATAAGAGATATCATAGCCCCCTTTGCCCATATTTTTGAGTGGAAGAGACACTCACCTTCTTTGGGATATTCGGTCTCCTTGTGTTGGACCTTGGTAGTAGCAATGGTGGCACTAGGTTCTAGTACATCAATGATTTGTTTCCCCTTGTTAAGGTATGGTATAGAATTAGAAGATGCATCTGACTCTGAAGCTTTCATCTTGGCTTCCTACAACTGCTTTGCACAACACTCATTTGTGTTATGAGTGGGGCTCTTGTGGAACCCACACCACTTTCCTGTGTCCTTCATTTTCCCATTATTATTCTTTTCTTATGGCTTCAATAGGTTGTATTGGTTTGTTCCATCTTGGCTCTGTCCTTTGTTTTGTAGTTTGTGGGTTCCCTTGCCATGCTTTAGATTGGCTAGAACCAAAGTCTCGCTTCTTATGTTTAATGTTTTACTCAATTTGGGTAGCATATTGGTATATTGCACCAAGCAAGGAGATGTCCAAGAACCCCATCAATTTGGATGTATTTTTGAAAACAACCAAAATACTTGAGCACCATATGGTGCTCAGAGTCCTTTATACCCAACTTTGTGCATAAAGTATGAAAGATATTCATGAACACTGGCACGTCTTGGCCCTTTCCTGCATAGTGTGGTAGTTTTTATATACTTTTTTCGTAGCTTCCAACAAGGTAATATTGTTCCTTAACAACATCCTTAAAATAGATCCAAGAGGGTGCAACTAAAAACAATGCAAAATTCTCGTGGCCCTTTTCTCAGAGTAAGTTTCCCACTAGTCCTTGACGTAGGGGTGGCTTTAAGCAATGCAAAAATAATATTCTCTCTATTGGAAAACTCATGGACCGAAAAATATCCTTCCAACACACTTAACCATTTATTTATAGCATCTGCATCTATATTTCGTTTGAATATGGAATGTCAAAGTTAACTTGTACCTTAAAGGGGGCGGCACCTCTGAAGTGACTTTTGGATGAAGATGCATCATCTATTGGTAATCATTGAATGATCTAGTAAAAGCTATCCATCATTTCATTCCTCTATCACTTGAGGGATTCCTCAAGAAACATTCAATAGGATCTCCTCCTCCTTCATATTTCTTTTGTTCCGCCATGAGAGGTCGTCAAGGTTGGCGAGAACGATCTTCCAAGGGTTCAGGCAATTCGAATCCCAACTTCTTATACCCTGACCTCGTTGGGGACATGCACAAAAAAATAGAGAAAGAGAAGACCTCCACTAATACCATCAATCCAAATTTGCAAAGGAATGAAATGAAATACAAATTTAAACTGAAAACACATAAATATAGTGAAACTGAACTTCAGTTAATAAATAGCAAATGCTCAGAATTGTTTACATGCAAAATGAAAACAAACTAGCTCAAATGGTAGTAGCTTATCTTTGAGAAGAGATGTGATGGCTACATGTCTTTTGAACTTTGTTACAATGAGGCTTTGAGGCCTTTAATCATGAATAAACAATAAGAAACCATAAAACCTAACCCTAAGAGATGAAGCACAAAAAGATTATGGGCCCCGATGGGGTTAGTTGGAATGCCAACTTCCTAGGGTCATAATTGTGGCCTATGATCTTTGTTTGGTGCATATGATATCCCCTTAGAAAGGTCTATTTGAGAAAAATAAATTTTGACTACAAATTTAGTCTTTAATGAAGGCTTGCCCGTTTCCCCAGAAAATGTTGTTTAAGACCTCAAAATGGCTCTCAATGTTTAGGACTGGAAAAATTGCTAAAAATAGAAAACTTCTGAAATGGGAAATTGTGTTGAAAAATGTTGGGAAGTGTAACAAGAAAGGGTCAATCTGGCTTAGCCTTGGTCAAATTGAGAAAATTCAAAATTTCCACATCAACAGACAACTTAGAGGCAGTTAACTGAGGTGAATGGCTCTTGTCACTCAGTTAGCTTAGTAAATTCGAATTAGAAGGCATAGAGTTCAATTATGCATGTGTGATTTCTAATTTATTGCAATCCAGTTCACTTTTTCCTAGTTGTACTCAATTAAACTAGTTATAACATTTGATAGAACTAGTTGGAGGTTAGTTATGTAGTGGGACAATAGTCTAACTGAGAGATCATCCAGTTAACTTATCAATCAATCAAAAATAGCTCATGCATGCAAGGAATTTGAATTTCTCAGTTGTGATGGATATTCCAAGGAAGTGTAACATCAATTGTAAACTAGTATTGAGTGTATAGGTGTTGCATGCAATCAATCATCAATCCTTGGGAATTGTGAAATCAAATTGGAGGATATTCCTAAACAATAGGGGCTAATTTCCTTAGTATTTTCACAAGGAAATAAGGACGTTGGTGAGCAAATAATTGGCTAAGTGTTGGCTAGAGCTTGTTCATTGAGTAGGAGAACAATTGTTCTTTTGCAGGTTGAGCTCAGATCTCGAGCTAGCAATTATAATATCTTATCAATTCATTTATTAACACAAATAGGTTTGAGGGGTTTTTCCTAGTTGGGTTCCCCTAGAAATCACTGTGTATTTGTGGTTTTTCTTATTGCATGTCTATGCATGTTGTTCTAAATTGTCAATTTCATTTCGTAGAACAATAGAGTAGAATTGTGTCTCTTGATTTTAGATTGCATTTCTTGAGCAGTTGCAATTTTATCAAATTTCTACATGGTATCACAACATGACTCACTTTAAAACAAGAATTTTGAAGTTGTTCCTCAGGAGGTTCGAATTTGCAACTTCAGTGTAGCAGGATTTAATTAGAGTTGGGAGAATGGCCTTTGATGGATTGAGATTAGAGTATGCCTTGGAAGGCAAGTCAAATTTCATTTCCTGGAGGATTGCATGGAGGCAATGCTTGATGAAAATGTACTATTGAATTATGTCAAGATAGGCATTCCAAAACCAGGATCAGTTGATGCCCAGAACCTAGCCCAATGGAAGAAATATGTAGCCAAGGTGAGGAGAATAATCCTGGAGGGAGTGAGAGACCACATTGTCTCAAATATCCATGGTAAAGAGACACCATTTGCTATGTGGAAGGCACTAACTAAGTTATTCGAAAATAACAATGACCATAGAAAAATGGCCCAAAAAAACAAAATTTGAAACATTTAGATGCAGAAAAACGATAATATTCCATAGTATCTTGCCATATTTACACAAGTTCGGGATGAGATTGGAGGGGTTAGTGTGAATGTTTCAAAGGATGACCTAGTGATCCCAACTATTCTAAGCCTTCCAAAATCCTGTCACAACTACTAGGACTCTGTGAATGGAAGGGAAAAGTTACTGAATTGGGAACACTTATTATATGATTTGGTACAAGAAGAAATCAGGCGAAATACCAGAGATGGAGGTTCATCCAAGGGAGAGGATGAAGAGAATATTCCATTGGTTGGAAAAGGAAAGAAGGGAAATGGGAAGAAATCTCAAACCAAACCAGATTCTAGCCAAGGGGCAAGAAGAAAAACTTGTCCAAAATAAAATGGTTCAATTGTCATGAATTCAAGCACTATGCTACGAAGTGTCCAAACAAAAAATCTAGCAAGAAGAACTTAGGAGTAATAGGTGAAGCATTTGCTTCACAATTCAAGTTAGACTTCACCCTAATCACATGCATGGCCAATATTGTGATGGAAGTGTGTGGTACTTGGAATCATGTGCCTCATTCCACATGATATGGTGTAGATATTTTTTTAGTGACATGGAGGAGAAAGCTCTCCAGATGCATATTAAGCTTGGGGATGATGAAAGGTACAGTGCTACCAGGATTGGTAAAATAACCTTTAAGAGGGATTTAGGATCCCCTCTTTGCCTCAAATATGTCATGTTTGTACCAAGCCTAAAGAAGAACCTCATCTCTATAGCAGTTTTGGAATATCGTGGGTATGATGTTCTTTTCAATAAATGGAAATCCTTTCTGAGACACATAGCTACTAGGTAGGTGAAGCAGATCAAGGTTCATGTGAAGAACCTATACAAACTTGATGTGGAAGATTGCGATGCATTAAGAAGTAAGTCAGAGAAATTGCAAAGTCGAGATATTGGTGAACTCTGGAAAATAAGACTTGCTAATTGGTGGGCCCCAATATTGCAGCAATAATGGTGCAACTCCGGGGACTTCCTTATTTAATTTTATCAACCCGGTAGTTCATAACAAACTTGGAAGCGACGGTGCTATATGCACAAGTACTAGCTTTTGTCGCGGTTGTCACTTGATCAGTTGGCACAAGTTTGCTAGGAGCTTAAGCCAACTTCTATGAGCTCTTAGAAGAATCTTTTAACTGTGATGGATGAAAGCTAACTCAAAGGAGGCTAATCTACTTGTAGAAGGAAACCAAACGTTGAAAGGAAATGCAAACCCTAGTTTTACCGACTAACCCTACTGGTGCAAGAAAAGAGATGAAAGCGGTGGAAATGGATGCCATTGACTTTTAGAAAGGTAAAATGCATGTGACTAAGCTACTTCTACAATAAAATCTGGAAAAAAACATCTTTTTGTATTTTTGAGTAAGTGGTCAGAATTATTATGCATGTGCTTTAACTGTTTTTGACTGTGCAAAGATTGATTGGCGAAAGGAAATGCTTGTAGGAGGTTGGGAAGGTGAGAAGAGGGCCTAAGGGGTCCCTAACACCCTTCTAGAGAGTTTCAAAGTGATTGGATCTCAAGAAACCACTTTCGTGAGCTTCTACAAGAAGTTTGCAAGGGTTCTATAGGATGTTCTGTAGCTTCTACAGGATGTTCCGAAAGGGAATTTTGAAGGGCTGATGGTGGAAAAATGGTGGGAAAGTGGGTATGGAGGTGAGATAAGGGTTCGAGGAGTTCTAGGACTTGGTGAATGAGGATGAGGAGTGGTTAAGGCGATCGGATTTGGTTCAAGGATGGAGGGAGAAAGGTTGCACAAAGATATGGGAATTAGGTTGAATTGGAAAAGGGGTGGCAAATGAAAGGGAAGAATATGAGTTAGGGGGTTGGATCAGGTTTTCTGATGGAGGAAAGGTAGGCAGGAAGGCATCACAGGTGTTCTACACACTATTTTCCAAAACTGACCAAACAAAGACTATGCAAACCAAAGATCTAGCTATTTTGACCTATTTTGACCTAGAAACTAGCAACCATGATGAACAGAAATTTATTGGTAGAAAATCATGCAAGATAACGATGAAAACTAAGCAAGAATGGATCTAAGCATGTAATCACAATTGGTACCAACTTTCCTAACTAAAAATCTAACACTAGCAATTGCATGAAGAGGCAAAAACAATGTTTTTGTGGCAGCGAGGACACCTTGGTCTCAGCACATGGTCCCAAGGAGGGAGAGGTGAGATCAAGGGTTGCTTGATGGCCTTTTCTAAAGTTATTTTCCTTTACCAAACTCTCAAATCAACCTGAAGCATGAAAAACTACTTTAACCATAAAAAACAACCTAAGTAGCAAAGCAAGATCTTAACCTAAATAACAAAATTTATTCTATGAATGCAGCAAAGACACATAAAAGTACACAAAGGAGGTACTGGGCACTTGGGTTGGGCCCAACCCCAAGAGCTACAACCTCCTAAGAGAGATTAGAGCTGGTGCAAAGCTGAATTCATCTTTATTGATCAAAAAAATAGTTACATCCCAAACTTGTCTACAAGCAAAAGCTTGAAAATGTGCTGAAATGCAGAGCTAACCTATTGACTAAAATCTAACTAACATATGAATAACTCCTGCCTAAAAACCAACTACAAACTGAATAATGACTGACTAACTGAAATGAGGCCCTAAGGCTTTTTATTTATACAAATTTAGGACCCCAACAGTCCTCCTAAACTTTAGGAACTCTGCTGCCAAAATTTGCAGTTAGCAACAACTTTACTAGCCCTTGCTCAGCTGCCCTTGTGATAATAAATGTGGTGGCCCTTGAACTCCAAGCTGCTAGTGGAGAATTTGAGGTAAGGGCTCATAAATGAAGGAGACACCTTCCTACAAATCCTCTCCCTTGTTCTTCCACGAATTTGGTTGCCAAGTGCTCATTAAAACCTTTGATTTTGTCTCAAAATTGACCAAAAAACTGCATAAAGAACACATTAGACTTTTTGGTATAATGACTAACCCAATTCACTCTATTAGCATAAATATAATAAAAAACATGCAATAAACTAATGAGAATGGTGGATTAAGTCGAATTAGGAGGCTAAATGAGGCCATATAATTACCCATTTTTGGGGCTCATCACTAATTTGCACCATGTCACCCTTAAAATTATGCAAAAAATAACCACTAGCCTCCCTAAAGGATCTCTTGAGGAAATGCAGTCTTGGAGAGAGTCCACTCTGATGTTTGTGGACCCTTCTCGACAATTTCCACTGCCTGACATAAATACTATGTTATTTTTATGATGATTTCTCAAGAAAGTGTTGGATATTCTTCATGTGGAAAAAGGATGAGACATTCTCAAAATTTGTAGAATTAAAGGCACTAATTGAGAAAGTGATCTACAAGAAGGTGAAGGCTCTCAGGAGCGATAATGGAGTTGAGTATGTTTTGAATGACTTCAAGGAATTTTGTGCCAAAGAAGGAATTCAATGAAAATTGACAACTCCCCAAAACCCACATCAGAATCGGGTAGCTGAGAGAAAGAATTAGAGCATTGTGAGAGCTATGCAACATGACCAAGGCTTGCCACTATATTTGTGGGCAGAGGCATGTAACACAACAATGTACTTTCAAAACTGGAGTCCTCATCGAATACTTGGTATGATTAGACTGGAGAAGGCCTTCTCAGGGAGAAATTTGGTTGTGTCTCATTTCAAAATTTTTGGATCCTTTGTTTACTGCCATGTCTCTAAAGTTTCAAGGAAGAAACTTGAGTGAACAAGAAATTTGGGAGCATTGTGGGTTACACCGAAACTTCACACAATTACCAGATGTACTTACCTTCCCTCAAAATGATAGTTATGTGAAGGGATGCAAATTTTGGTGAGGAGAAAGAAATGAGATGATTTCTTGATAGAGAGCTTCAAATCCCACCAGAAGAGGAGCTTTTAGCTCCAAAGAAGGAGGCTCAGGAAGTTGTGGAGCAGACACAAATGGAGGAGTAGAGAGGAGGCATAGTGGAGACATCCACTCAAGTAGAACCATCCAAAGAAGGTAGAAAAGGAACTACGGAAGTTGAAATATAGGTGCAGGATGCGAGGGAGAAAGTGGGAGCTCCTTCAAATTTGTGCATGCAAAGGAGGTCACCTGAGAGGTACACTAGCTACATGGCTCTAATGACTGAGCTTGTAGAGACTAAGCCATCCTCTTTTGAGGAAGTAGTTGAGAAACCAGTTTGGATTGATGAAATGGTGGAAGAATATGAATCCATCATAAAGAAAAATGTTTGGGAAGTGGTCCGAAGACTGACAAAAAAATCAATTATGGGTTCGAAATGGATCTTCAAAGTTAAGCATGTAGTAGACAGAACCATAGAAAAGTATAAGGCCAAATTTGTGGCCAAAGGATTCTCTCAAGTTGAAATAATTTACTATGAGGAAACGTTTTCTCCTATAGTAAGGTATTCATCCATTAGATCAATTCTTGCACTAGCTATGTAGATGGGGTGGAAGATCCACTAGATGGATGTAGAAAAAACATTTCTCAATGGTGTTCTTGAGGAGGGAATGTATATAGAGCAACTAGAAGATTTTGAGACATTTGATCGGTTGCCTCATGTGTGCAGACTTAGATGAGGATTGTATGATCTCAAACAAACACCCTGAGCATGGTACTCTCAGATTGATAGTTATCTCACTAGATTGGGCTTCACTAAAAGTGAAGAAGATGGGAACTTGTATTATATTTTGATAGAAGGTAAATTCCTTATCATTGTTTTATATGTTGATGGTTTAATATTGACAAGTGATGAGCAGCTAATAAACTTTTGTAGGGATGGCATTTTAAGGGAATTTGAGATGAAAGACATGGGTCTCATTCACTACTTCTGCGGGCTGGAAGTATGGCAAGTTGATGGTGAATTATTTGTGCCTCAAGGCAAGTATGCCACCAAGATATTACAGAAATTTCACATGGAGAGTTGTAAGCCCATGGAGACACCTCTAGTGACCAACTAGAGGAAGGAGAATGCCGCTTCAGGTGAAGAGGTTGATGCTACCATTTACTGGAATCTAGTGGGTTCACTGATGTATCTTGTGAACACACGACTAGAAATGTGCTATGAAGTCAACCAACTGAGCCAAGATATGGTTAGGCTGACCAAATTGTATTGGAAGGTAGAAAGGCATGTTTTATGGTACCTCAAGGGCACTACCCAATATGGATTATGGTATAGACAGACAGAGGGAGTGAAGTTGCACGGATTCACAGATGTAGACTGGGTAGAGAGTCCATACGACTAGAACAATACATCAGGTGCAATTTTCAGTGTTGGGTCCACAACAATTTCTTAGTACAGTAGCAAGTAGAGGTTTGTGGCACTGAACTCAGCAGAAGTTGAATACATGGTTGCAAGTCAAGCAACATGTGAGGCGATTTGGATGAGAAAGATACTTGTGGGACTATTTGGTCAGGAGATGGATCCAACTGTGATCTATTGTGATAATCATAGTTTCATTAAGCTCTATGATAATTCAGTATTTCACGATCAATCCAAGCATATAGATATTCAATATCATCAATTACGATACTTGTGTGCAGAGGAGGGTAATGTTTCTATAATACATTCTGATTGAGGAATAAGATACTGACATCTTGACAAAGGTTTTGTCAAAAGGGAAGTTTGAATTCCACAGGTGCAAGATAGGGGCGGTTGATAATGCCTTTCTTGCTAAGAGGGAGTGTTAAGAAGTGTAGCAAGAAAGGCTCAATTTGGCTTAAATTTGGTCAAATTGAGAAAATTTGAAATTTCCACATCAACAGACAACTTGGAGGTAGTTAACTAAGGCGAAATGGCTCTTGTCACTTAGTTAGCTCAGTAAATTTGAGTTAGAGGGCTTGGAGTTCAATTATGCATGTGTGATTGCTAATTTATAACAATCCAATTCAACTATTTCTAGTTGTACTCATTTAAACTAGTTCTAACAGTTAATAGAACTAGTTGGAGGTCAGTTATGCAGTGGGACGACAATGTAACTTAGATATCATACAGTTAACTTATCAATCATAAAAAGATAACTCATGCCTACAAGGAATTTGAATTGCTCAACTATGGTGGAGATTCCAAGGTAGTGTAACATGAGTTGCAAACTAGTGTTGAGTGTATAGATGTTGTATGCAATCAGGGATCAATCCTTGGGAATTATGCAATCAAATTGGAGGAATTTCCTAAATAATAGGGGCTAATTTCCTTGAGATTTTCTCAAGGAAATAGGGGCCTTGGTGAGAAAATAACTGGCTAAGTGTTGGCTAGAGCTTGTTCGTCGAGCAAGAGAACAATTATTCTTTTGCAGTTGGAGCTCAGAGTTGGAGCTAGCAATTGTAATAGTTTCTCAATTCATTGATTAATGCAAACAGGCTTGAGGGGTTTTTCCCATTTGGGTTCCCCTAGAAATCATTGCGTATTTGTGGTTTTTCTTATTGCATGTTTATGCATGTTGCTCTAAATTGTGAATTTCATTCCGCAAATCAGTAGAGTAGAATTGTATCTCTTGATTTTAGATTGAATTTCTTAAGCAGATGCAATTCTACCAAATTTCTACAAAAAAATAGGAAACTGATAGGAAATAGTGTTGGGGTCCAAGTGGAATAGGTGGGTGGCCACCAATATCCACTTGGATCAGTAGCCCATTGTAGAAATCTCTTGATTAGAGTATGTTGCAACAACAACAACAACAACTTATCAAGTAGCTTGATTGTACAATAATTGGCAATCTTATGATATATTTTGATAGGCATTCATTGCTATATTAGTGAACTATGTCTTTCACAAAAAAAAAACCAAGCATATTGATGCTACATATCAATTCATTAGAGATATTGTAAACAATGGTGAAATTTACTTAAAATTTTGTAAATAGAAACACATAACAATAAGTGCTATAAATGTTGAAACACTTAACAATTGTAATTTAAGAAGAATGTTAGAATATTGTAATTACTCCCACTAACTAATGTAGAAAGCTCCATATAAGCTTTTTTACCAGTATAGAAGTTGATTTTTTACTAGATCTATTTTTCTAAACATTCCACCCTTACAAATTTTATCACCTAGATTTTTGAAAAACACTGTTTTAGAAATTATTTTTTTATCAATATAAAAAACACTACATAATCTTTGTTACTACTCTCAAGATTGATTTTTATTAGATTTAAACCATTATACTATTTGTGAAACAATATAAACTTAAAGTCACAATACAATTATTGATAAATGCTATCACAATAAGTCTGTAAACCTTAGATCACAATTAAATTGTTATCATTTTTTTCGAGAGGATAGATTTTTATCATTCTTACTTACACATTATTAGATGAAAAAATCATGTACAAACCAATTTTAAATTTTATGAAAAAACATGTGCAAATCAATTTTAAATTTTATTGTCATATTGATAGCAGTTAGGCTTTAGACTGTAAACATGAATAAGATGGGAAAACCTTCAATGGTATCTTGTCATAAATACCTATAGTAAAAAGAAAAACGGGTCATAAATACCTATTTTGATATTTATGGAAAGTGATTCCCACCCAAACTTTACCAAATATCAAGATTCCTCGTGACAAGTTTGTCTGTGATTAAGGTTTGCCAATACAATATATAAAAATGCCCTTAAGTAGAGTCCAACTAAGGAATCTATGTTGACTCGGTTTTCTATTATTCATAATAATAAAAGACTCTATGTTGACTCTGTTTTCCATTTTTCATAATAATTTTTTTGATTAAAACAGTTATATATTACAAGGAATGTGCAATCGGTTGGAAGTATATACATTGTGCTGGAGGTGTGAAGTTTGATTCTCATATTTTTGGATAGATTTAAGGATCTTTTGAAGTTGGTTGAATTTTGGTGAATTTAAAAAAAATGGAATTTAGAAAATTTTATTAAATTTTATAATTATTGACCAAGTCTATAGATCATGTTACAAATGGAACATATAATCTATCTTTACAATTTCCATTTTCTTAATAGCATTTCTTTTATATTTATTAATATTGTTATCTTACTATTTTATCTTATCTTTCATTTTAAAATTATTATAAAAACCTAATAACTAACCTTGTAAAAAAATCAAACTTAAACCAAACCTAAAACCAAAACTCTAACTCAAAACCTAACCAAAACTCTAACTCAAAACCTATAACTTAAGCCAGAAGCACACATCTAAGCAAACCTTACAACTTAGGGCCCTAGTGGAATCTGATCATGACGTGGGATACTGTAGCCAGTTCAAAAAAGAAAGTATTTACTCTGTGGAATGTATATGAGCAAATTCCGAGTGATTTATATAATCTCTGCACCACCCAACACATTTCAGTCCGGCACATGTCTATTTCGTTACCTGAAATCCTTTTCATAAGACCATCATTTAATAATGCGAAATTCTTAAACACATGCAAAATTTAAAGCGCAAGCACTCATTATTTTATATGTATTTGATATTGTGTGCAGCAAGAGAGGTGGGTTTTTTTAAGTCGAAAAATTGAGTATAATTGGGAGTGAGTTAATTGAGGAAATAATGTAGTAAAGAAATATAGATTATGCAAAGATTTTTTCAGGTAAATATTTAAAAGTGGTGTTGAGAGATTTGTAATTGGATTTATTTATTTATTTTTCCCAGAGAGAAAAAGCATAATTGTATTATATTGAGATTATATAATGGTTCTAGATAGTACAAATATCAATTTTTTAGAAGCTGGGAGTCTTTAACTTATAACAAAAACTAGAGGATGTGCCTCTCCATGAGGAAGAAACGAGAACCACATCACATAAAACAGATCCAAGTTTTTATGCTCCACATGTAGATTCAGATATGAACCCATGATGCCAGAGATAGTTGAAACATTAATATACCATACATGTACGATTATAGAAACAAAAAGGGAGATACAAAAGGAGGAATAAAAGCAGATCTGGAGAAGACTGAAAGAGACTAAGAGCTAGGAATTGAGAAATCCTTAATGATAAAGGATTTCTCATCCAAGATTACCTTCATGGACCAGGTACCTGTTTCTAAATGAATACCTTGCTTTGACAGACTGTCCGCTTGCTGGTTTAGATCTTTGTAGATGTGTTGAATGGAGCATTCTATCACTAGTCCCCAGTAAAACATGATCCTGTCCATCCAACCTGTAAGGTGTGGGCTCCTGATATGGCATTTTCCCTTGACATGATCGATCATAATTTTGGAGTCCCCAAAAATTGAAATGGATTGTATATAAAAAAAAATGAAGAAAGCAAGAAGACTTGCTAGAGCCCTCGCCTCAACCATGCTATTAGTTCCCTTTCCTCCATTCCATGAAATAAGATATTGAAGATTCTCATCCATTATAATATGAACCCCGTAGCCACAAGAATTTTGCTGAGCGGCACCATAAAAAAACGCTCTTGGGGTCCTTGAGAGATAATCTTTCTGTACATTTATGTTGACACTTTTCAATTTGGGTGGCTTTATCGACACAGGATCATAGATGGATATGATGTGTTGTAATATATCCTTGAGAGGCACTTTTATTTCTTTGAAAATTATGTTGTTCCTCCACTTCCATGTGCACCATAAGACAATGATAATTGTTGATCTCCATGACTCTCTCTGCCCACTCCACCATTCAAACACTGCGTGCGTAGAAGCATGAGAAACAATAGGGAAACCATATAAAATTGCCAAATCGTGCCATATTTTCTGAAAGGATTGGCATTGGAAGAACATAAGGTAGTTGGTTTCCTCGGCTGATTCACACATAAAACATTTGCTCGGCCCATGCTACTTTCTTTTCTTTAGATTTTCCCAGGACAAATAATTATTATGGAACACCAGCCAAGAGAAGAAAATTAATTTGGGAGAGCATCTTGTTTTCCAAAAGACTGATGGAAACATGGGGCCAGAGTTCATGGCCTTTTGTCCAATCATATCTTTATAAATGTCCTTTACACACACCTGAAAATTTGCTTTTGGTGCCTTCCAGATTAGATAATCTTCCGGCATGGACTTATGAAAACCGCTGCTTCTCAAAACATCCCTGACAGTGTTCCATTGCCTTGTCAGGAATTCTGACATACCTAGTTGAATGGCTTCCTTCTAGAGAGGAAGTGGACCTTGCCATGCTTGGATGAGCTTATCCCATGTAAAAAAACCTTTAGTATGGAAGAATATTAAAAGCCTTTCAGGAATGATTATACTTTCTCACCCACACATTATGGGATCTATACCAATGAGGACTCTGTTGCCAAATTGTAAGCTCCAAATCAGATTCTTTAGAAAATATTGCTCTATTTTGCGAAAGCTGAGCGATATAGCTGACCCATACTTGGCTTCGATCCTTCCTATTATGAACCAGTGTTCGATGTCTTTGCCTTTCATATATTTCTTTTTTATAGTAAAACTCCACGGCCCTTCCCCGAAAATTCCTCTCCACAGTGATTTGCACAGGAGTGCTTTCCCAAAAGTTCTCAAGTCCAATAATCCCCATCCTCCTGAGATCTTCGGCATTAAGATCTTCTCCAAAGTAGTAAGATGATATTTTCTCTGTTCAAATTTTCCGCCCCATATAAAATTTGCAGTTATCTTGTTCATTTTTTGGATTATACTTGCAAGAAGATAAAAAATGTGTGCCCAATATACAACAAGTTGTGTTAATACTGCTTGTGTTAGAACTATCCTTCCTGCCAATGATAGACACTTGTATTCCCAGGTAGATATCTTTTTATAGTATCTATCAATTAGCCATTGCCATTCCATTTTAGAGTAACCTTTAGCCTTTAGCTGAAAGCCCAAATATTTTACACCGTCCTTGATTGACCTCATTTCTACCCCAAACAATCCAGAACTCCATATCACTGTTTCCATATTGACATCATTGTGGAAGAGGATAGATTTAGACTTTGTTTATTTGTAATCCAGTAGCGTTTTGGAATCTATTTAAGATGTCATTGAGACATATCCACAAGACCCTGCAAAGCATTGAAAAATGAGCACATCGTCAAAAAATAAGTTGTGCGAGATGTAGTTGTTCCTGCAAATTATCACAGGCCTGCACCTGTTTTCAGAGACTGCCCTATTAATATGAAGGCTTAAAGAGTTCATTGCAAGGATAAACAGAAGAGGAGAGAGGGCATCCTTGACGCAGCCCCCTTTCCACTTGAAAAAAAGGAGAAGGAATCCCATTTATGATGACAACATAGTTCACGTTCTCTACACATGCCATGATCTAACTTATGACATTTGATTTCAAGATGATCTTGGCTAATAAGAATCTAATAAACCCCCACTCTAAGCAATCATATTCTTTTTGTAAGTCAATTTTCAGAATGGCAGCTTCAATTTTTTTTGAGAGCATAGTAAACAGGCTTTATTGAGTATTTGTGACAACATCCAATATATTCCTTCCCTTTAAAAAAGCATGTTGATCCTTTGTTCGAAAACAGGCCAAGGTCTCCTTAATCCTCTCCGCAATAATTTTTGTGATGATTTTGAATGTTATATTGCATAAGGAAATCGGCCTATAATCTTGAAAGGAGACTGCTTCCTTTTTCTTTGGAATAAGAGCTATTTGAGTGGAAGTTGTAATTTGATGTATGCTACCTAAGATTCTTGCTGCTTCAACCATCTTCAACAAATCTTGTTTGATGATATCAAAGAAATGAATGAAGAATTCTATTGTCCAGCCGTCCGGGCCAGGACATTTATCCTTCTTAAAAGCCTTCATAACCCCTAAAAGTTATTCCTTTGTTATTAGCTGAAAGAGGTGTTCATTTTTTTCCTCATCAAACATTTGTGGGACCAAATCAATACCCCATAAGATATCCTGAAACCTGCACTCATCCCTTCTTTTATATTGGTTTTTAAAATATCTCATAGCTTCCTTTGTGATTTCTTGTTGTGAGAAGAGGAAGCCCCCCCGACCTTCACTGATTTTCCATATGGAGTTTCTTTCACGTCTGGAATTTGCAAACTTGTGGAAAAATTTTGTGTTCTTGTCACCTTCCTTGAGCCAGATCACCCTACTCTTGAGTCTCCAAAAAGCTTCTTCCTACTTCAACAAGCGTTGTTTTTTCCTTTCAAGCTCCTTTATGCGACATCTCATGCTAAAAGGAAGTGAGTTAGCGTCCAAAGCTTTGGATATACTGTTCAATTCCTTCTGAATTTCTTTAAGGGCCAATCTTTTTAATTTGCCATTCTTTTACTACCTTTCTCATAGAGGATAATTTGTCTCTGAAAGTCATAAACGAGGGTATCATATCTTTTGCAGATAAATCCTTCCATGAATTTGTTATGACTTCATTGAAATTTGGCTCTTCAAGCCATAATCTATTGAATTTAAATGGATACCCATTCTTAAAACCCTTATCCCTCCAGCCAAGATAAATCATCCTATGGTCAGATATGAAAACGTTCTCAATGGATGAGTAAGGCATGCCCATTTGATCAATAATGCTAATGTGTACAATACACCTGTCAATCCTATTTGCAATGTACGCCTTCTCTATTCTTCCATTGTCCCATGTGGGCATCATTTTGGTTGGAATTATATCCACCAGATTCTTGTGCAAGAGTTCATACTTAATGCGATCAGCAAGTGGGTCTCTCTTCCTGCAATTTCCTCATCGTTCCTTTGAGCTTAGAGTTACATTGAGATCTCCTGCAATCATTAATGAATCAATATCAAAAATTTGTGAGGCAAAAAATTTATCCCAGAAAGAAATCCTGTTCTTATAAGGGGCATAGATATTCAGGATGTTAATGGGACAGTCTCTTCCTCTGATAGATGCTGAGATTAGAATGCCCACAAAGCACTTATAAGCTTTGGCTCTAATCCAGACAGGATCCCATAAAATTGCCAGTCCTCCCGAAAGACCCTTTGCTTCCGAGGCTACCAGATGTCATGAGGGAAACATTTTCCTAAAATAAGAAATGGACACATGCTTGCTATGCATGGTTTCTTGAATTAGAATAATTTTTGGCTGAGCTGAGTGGAATAAATTCTTTAGCGCCAAAAATTTGAGGTCTGCTCCTAGACCTCTTATATTCATAGAAATGACAAAGGTCATTAGGGAGTTTTTTCAGCCACGCTTGCTCTAAGAGGCTGAATCTCTGACATATCAATGATGGGAACGTTTACAAGAGATAGGTTTCTGACACCTCTATCTACATCATTTGTCATCCCTCTAAAATGTCTACTACCTCCTTTAACTTTCTTTCTCACAGTTATATTTTTTACAGAATTTGGGCTAATGATGGGAGGTGTAGGTTTTCTTGGTTTATGGATGGTTAAGGGTTCCAACTCCAGAGATTTCTTGCTTAAAAGAAAATCTAAGTCACTGTCATACAAATTTGCTGGTGATGAGACAGGGGAATTGAGAAGGGTGGCAGATACCATCGGTTATTTTCCTTTTGAGGATGGGATTTTTCTGGGTGTCAGCGAGGATGATGAAATGAAGATGGTTTGGGAGCCCACTGTAAAGTCCTTGAAAGGCTGGATGATCGGGGGGGGCAGGAGGTATTGCTTTTTCGCCATTTGGTTCCAAGGGAGGAGAGCATGGAATAGATTGAATCTTATTATCAACATTGCATCTAGTCCTAGACAAGTTTTTAGGCTTGGAACCAAGACCCTATGAAAGGTATTGAGAGAAATGCTGAGGAGATAGATTGAAACTGTTTTCCAGTTTTTTAAGATCTCGCACAACATCAATATCTGTCGGAGACAAGTTGGTTGTAGGGGAAAACTTCTCCTTTTCAGAAGACAGGGGAGAGTTTACGCAGATTTTTTGATGAGACAATCTTCTCTTTATAGTTGGCCACCGAGAGCAATTTTTAATTAGGTGTCCTGTCCTGTGACATGCAGAACATCTGAAGGGGATGCCCCAAAAATCCAGTCTTTGATTTATTTTTAAGTCTCGCTAGGCAATCTCAATGTGGTCAGGAAATCCTCCCATGTAGGCCTTTTCTATAAGAATCCACACTATTCGCTTGTCTTTCTCCCCAAGACACCTTGGGTCGACATAGACGAATCTGCCAATGGAATTTCCTATCTCAGTTAGAGTCTCCTTAGACTGCATCTCCAGGGGAAGGTTAAGGAGTTTGACCCAAATTAGGTTATTCGATGGGGTGTTTTTCAAAGGGTTATACCCAATGTACCATCTATGGAGAGCCAGGAATCTCCTTTTATGAACCCAGGTGCGCATCAAAATGGATTCTACATCACTGGCACTTAAGAAATGAAAGCAGTACCACTCCTTCATGAGATTTCAAACAATGGGAAGATATCCAATCAGTGGTTTCCACTATACCTCGAGCCATTTTCTCATCGTGGCATCATCCATGTCTAGAAAATGCCACCTGCCCACTAAAGTAAGTTCCTGTAAGCTTTCTATATGCTCAGTCAACTAGACGCTGTCCAGTTTTATTGCAGCAGGTGGTGGAGTGGTTTTGACAGGATTCTGTGCCTTGTTGTAGCATCTTGCGTGTTCATGCATGACCTTGTTCTTCTGTTGAAACACACTTCTCTTTTTTCCCTCCCATAAAGGTTGTTCTTTTTGAAATCCTTCCTTATCCTTGTCAGCATTAGGCATTGATGGCAAGACCACCACATCATCCAGGGTAGATTGCCATCCCTCAGATAACGTGGCACCTCCCCATTCTTTCTCAGCCTGTATTTCTACCAATACCATGGCCTCCATGGCCGATGCATTAGACCCACCCTCCATACGCTTCCAAGATCTACCCCCTAGCTAAAACGAAAGTACTTTATGTCCTATGTAGATTTCTGAATCGAGGTTTATTACTCGAAATAAATCAGTAGTTGGCAGGACTCTGTACATACAACCTAGATCATGTATTGCCAAGAGAGGGCACTTAATAGTCTTCTGACAAAGGGTACTGGCAGCATGAAGACTCGGGAAGGAGAGGAGCCAACTGTTCAGGGATATAGACTAAG
This sequence comes from Pinus taeda, assembly GCA_000404065.3. Lineage (NCBI taxonomy): Eukaryota > Viridiplantae > Streptophyta > Pinopsida > Pinales > Pinaceae > Pinus > Pinus taeda. The sequence continues at coordinate 131,433 of APFE030125469.1, read as the reverse complement.
GGTTAGATTTCCAAATCAGGATTTTGTACCAGAAATAAATAAGCAGCTGACCATTCTGAACATAAGACCTGGATAGTGTAATGCCAAATGAGGGAAGTTAAGGCTCTTTTGACAAAGGTTCTAGCACTAAGAAGACTCGGGAAGGATGGTCTCACTTTCTGAGGGGGGCTCGGAAACATAAAAAGCCAGATGTCCAGGAGTAATAACTAAGGCTTACGACACCCATTTAGGCGATATGACAAGAATGGGATAAGCCTAAATTCTTTATTCCCATATGTACGGGCCATGTCATCTTGGGTGCCTTTCGCAGATCTCTATAAACTTTGAAACACCATGTTTTGCGATTTTTTAGATACCAGTTTTGGACTTTTAATTTTCAGTCCCAAAAGATGGTTTTCTGGCCCAGAAACTAGGGTGATAGTTTGGTGGATAAAAGTTCAGTAGAAAGCTCATGTGTTCAGGCGAGAACCAGTCCCTATCAAGAATTCTACCAAGGCTTGCAGATAAACTTTATGTTCCTTGCAAGTAGTTAACTGGATGATTGATCTTGGCAGACAATACAACAACAATATATTTCAAAAATACACCATCACGCTCCTATCTTAATTCAAAAATCTAAACAGGGTTTATAAATCACTACAAACTTCTTCAATTTGTGTATGATTACCCCAAACATTTTTGAATAAAAACCACACCCTAAATAGAGAGTAACTTAAAACATGCTGAATAAACCAGACCCTGATCGAGCTTACAAATGCCAATTTATATCTCAGATTCTCTTCCAATTTCTATATTTAAAGTATCAGAGCAGAAGAGACTTTCTGTCTAAAAAAAAAACTCATTGTGAAAGTGCAAACTCTTGTAATTCAGCATAAAAAAGAAACTAACTCCCATAAGATTTACAGAGACAGAAACAAACTAAAGAGAAGTAGAGAGTCTGACCTTTTTACCAAGCGCATGCCGAGGGGAGAGTGATGTTTATTCTCCAGCAAAACCAAAACCAGCCAAAGACGAGCTAGAGCAGATAAAAAACACCAAAAGTAAGAGCAAAAGAGAGAAAACGATGAAACACCCACTTATGAGTGGATAAAAGCTCAACCCCGTGCCTGGGCGCACAGGGGAGAAGGGAAAAAACTGTCAAAACCTTCACTCCCCTACCATAGAATAGGATTTATTATGGCTTTAGAAAGATGCTAGACCGATGGGAAGACGAATAGAGCGTGCCAACCTAAGGATTAGCATGAATGGTTCAAGACTCAGCTACTGATAGATGGTGATGGAATGAAGCACGTCGAGTAGCAGACATGCATGGTCATTACAGATAAGGACATCTTTCAACCGGGGTAAAAATGTGGCAGTAAAGAAGGCAGCAAGACATGCATTGGTTCCTGCACATACCTGCTTAGTGTTGATAGGCTATGGAGTGGATGAGGTGACCTGGTGGGTTTCCTTCGGCTCGCATCCCTGCTCGGCATCGGTTGTTTATGGATTTTATTTATGGATTTCAAGTTGCCAAACATTATTGTTTGAATTAGGAATTTTATAGATTGAAAGTTGCCAAGTATTATTGATTGAATTAGGAATATAAAACTAGCCTTCTCTATTAGAAAATGATTTGTCAATAAAAATGTAACTTTAACTTTAGAAGCAACAATTTTAATAAAAAATGGTATTTCTTCCCTAACCACTATCCTTTAATACTAAATAAATAGTATAAATTTTGTAATTATTTTAGAAAATTTTAAGATAATAAAACTAGATAATAAAAATATAAAACCATGGTTAAATACAAGTGTATTTTGCTCACTGTTAAGCATATGGCTTGAAAAGTGAAGGTAAGCGGGCTAAAGGCCAAGCAGGTTTCAGAAGGCATCACTCAACAACAGACCACCTTGTTACGCTA